>JANAVB010044620.1:9348179-9653179 GCA_029216955.1 Iris pallida | reverse complement strand
TAAGCATGTATAAGTATGGCTTGTAATGAATATGTAGGTTCCATAGTATGTAATGTATGGTGTATATAGTGGTGCAAGAGAATAAATGAATGATGAATGAATGCAAACATAAATGTAATGTAATAATAGATGTAATGTATGCAATATACAAGTTAATGAGATGTAATGTTCTATGTTAACATAAATCCTATATTACCTCATGTACCCCCTTACACTATGTTGACACTATCACACTTGACACATTGTTCACTTACACTTTGACATTCTTTGATATGTATACACTATGTATGCCCATTTAACCCTCACTTGCCCCTTTGCCATGTTCACATACACACACATAGCCTCTTAAATAAGTATTTATGAATATAGTTAACTTAGCTATGTATGTATATTATATATATGTAAGCATATTGTGTTGTAATATATAAGTTTATATAACCATTTGAAATGCCATGATTATAGACCTAATGTTGAATACCAATATATGCATGTGTATATATGTGTAGACATATATAGCTTAAAGTAATAGATTACCTAGTGTATATCCAATGTGAATTCTTGCCTATTTGAGTATTGAATAATTGCATGCTATATAGAGTTGGGTGTATGTTGGCTTGTATAGCCTTGTATTGATGTGTGCTTGCTAGGATAGTCTTGGTTAGGCCTAGTAAGACTTGATGGGTTAGGACATGACCTAGTTTGACCTAGTTTGACTAGTGCAGTTGGCCAGAGTTGACCAAGGGTTGACTTTGGCCTAGTTTGACCTAGATTCATGTAGAATGCATTGTAGTGCTTTATATTACCCTTCTGGACATGTTGTGACTTGTGCTGTTCTAATTAGGAGCCAAACACCTGTCCTCGGACAGTATCTTTACCTTGGACATTCAGATATCAGGCGAGTACATTCTCTGATCATTTCATATCCTGCTTAGAATTATTTCCTGCATTAAATTACTTTACTTGTACTGTCACGTTGGTCACACGGGTTGGTACTATACGGATCCTTTCTTGAGATATTTTCCTTAGGAAGCATCGGGTACTACATGTTCTGTGCGTTTCACTTACATGTCGTATCACTATGCTTCACAGGTTCTTCGATCACTTGTGACATATACTCTTATGATCATAGAGTCTCCTAGAATCCCCATTTTTTGGACTACTATGTATCACCCTTCGGGGGCTTACCACCCTTCGGGGGCTTATCACCTTTCGGAGGCTTATCGCCATTTGGGGGCATATCACCCTTTGGGGGCTTGTCACGCCCCAGAACCAGAATACTGGAGAGCGGGGGCAGACATAGCCAGCTACGTATATTGAAATAGAATACATCTCAACTATACGGTCACGGCTGTCTAGATATGAGGGTTTACTACAAGCCAACAGTCTCTTAAGGTCAAGCCTATTGTCTCAATCTCAAGCAAGTAATATAATTACAAGATGTTTGACCACCAAATATACAATAAAAGGCGTCCCAAATATTACATATCAGCTGATCATGAAGCTAGTCGTACAAAATGCACTACGTCAAAAGCAGCAGTTTTTGACCCTTTAGGTTCGCAAATAACGACTGACCATGTTAGTAGTTATATTTTCGACGGACGAAATCTGTCAATTTCTATTAAAATCGATTAAACTATTGAATTAAGGATGAATCTCTTTTCCCTATAAGTTTTGCGGCCAGACTTGGGGAGAATTTTTTCATCTCTCTCATCTCTCTTTCTTCTCAAAATTTTCCCCAAATTTCCCTCCAAAATTTCCCGCTGGAGTTGGAGCCCAAAGAGATTTTTCCCTCAAAATATCTTTTCCCTAAAAGTTTCTATATTTCATCCTCTCTCATATCTCTCCCTTCTCAAGTCTGTGAACTCCAAGTCTGCGATCTCCAGTAATGAGCTCCGACCATCCCTCAAAATATTTTTCTTACGGATCCCTCTAAGTAAGCTATTCTTTTTCTTCACCTTCTATTTCTTTTTGTTTTCTTCTTCTTCTTCTATTTCTTAAATATGATTGACTTGGTGTTCTCCAAACTCTGAATCTAGGTTTTGAATAGGAATTAGGGTTTTTCTATTTCTATGGAGAGGAACGAGCTCTAAGTAAGGCTGAAGAATTAATTAGCACTCAGGTATTGTTTAATCTTGTTATTTAATTTTGTATATAATTTTGCTTCTATTATTGTTCCGAAATCGATTTTGGTTATAGTTCAGATTTTACAAATTTTGGTATCGTTTCTACCGTGGGGGACATTGTTTCTTTTTGTGATAAATTTCTTGAATTTACTATGTGAATCTGCCTCATTTATGCGGTGAGGGTCAGCTGTTCTGCCCTGTCGGAGTCGACCATCGATGTGGTCAGGTCTCCAGTGATGTGGCTGCACTTGGTTCTAACCGTGGCGATCATCCTATCATGTTCCGTGGTGTACTATGGCATAAATCTGAACGTGGTAAATCGTAAGACCAACCTCTACTTGAGCATCCTACTCAACTCGGTCATGGAGATGCCTGCGTATATCATTTTAAGAGGCTTGCAAAAAAGCATTTTAAGAACAATCATGAAAATGGGGATACTGATAAAAGCATTTTAAGAACTTTGGAACAATACTTCACAACCCTTCTTTACAGTCAAGTGTGACAGAGTGATATATTTCAACTCTTGTCCCATATTTATGCTTCATGAGAAACCATGTCTGGAATGTTGCTTGATCACTCCCTTAACTTTTTAGATGTTATTAAAATATATAAATATTAAAATCTTATCAAACACACTTTATGGTTTTGGTCGGTGGAAGATTTTAGAGTTTCCTATAGAGGAACCCCCCTCCTCCAATATCTGACTGAAAAGATGAAATAGTCTAGAGATAAAAGACTGACAAGAAATTACAGAAAACAAAGGTCTTTCTCGTGTTGAACAAGTAACAATATGCATCTATAACTGTATTTATGGGAAGGTCACATGCCACTTGCATAGTTGTTACAAAAAGTTTAGTTTGGCTTAATAGGATTTAGCTGAGTGTGTTTATATTTTTTTTAGTAAGCCTGCTTTAAAACAAGTTTCCATACTTGTTGTGTGACAAAATCACATGCCATATGCTGACCTAGACAAAATCAATTAGCCACTGTTTTCTCCATAACAGGAAAGAAGAAAGTCTCCACTATTTGCTATAAATCATATGCTGACCTAGACAAACTGAAAATAACATATATATATATATATATATATATATATATATATATATATATATATATATATATATATATATATATATATATATATATATATATAGAAAGAAAATATATATATATATATATATATATATATATATAGAAAGAGAGATGGTATGTACTATTTATAATTTTCCCTTCTATGCAATTACAGGTATTATGTCGAGCTTTAGGAGGTCATGTTGGAAAGGCCTGCACGGGATGGGAACTTGGCATTAGAAAGATGATGATAGTGGAGGACTTGCAACATTGCAGATTTCTCCAAGGATTCGAGAACCTCCCTTCTACCGCTTCCATCATAGAGTGCCATCAAGATGAGGTACCTAATTAATATCTTACTAATCTTTACATCTTTTGCTTTGGACAGCATGTAATGAGTTTAATTAATACTAGTTACACATTTTTATGAACCTAACGGTATAGGGAAACTTCTAAGGGATGGTCTAGTTTGAACAATTAGATGCAACATGCGATCTTGCTTTTTGGATGGGCCTTTTGCTCATAGGTATCATGGCTTAAATGAACCTTTGGTCCAACAAGCATTCTGAAATTGGTATTTGAGCAAACAATCATCCCCAAAACTACAATCAAAACTGAGCCCTTTTGTGTCATAACAACCGTATCTTCTTCATACCTTATTTCTCACACTAATTGCTCTGCTCAAACCAGTAAAGAGTAGTTTATGTTTTTGTTGCAAGCTGAACTTTTACCCGAACTTTTTTTTAAACCCAATTAAGATGAACTTTATCTAAGTTTTATTATGATCTATATCCCATATAATATATATTTTTCTATCAGAATACAAAGAAGTTGTACATGTTTAACTCAGACAACTTTGGAATTATCTATTGTAGCTAGCTAGCTGCATGAACTAATGCCCTATATATAACCTGATCATGAGTTGTATTTCTAATTTTAGTTTAGTACACATGCATTCATCAATGCTGATCAGAATTTAGTTTCACAATATTGTGTTATAAAAGTACTGAAATAATATATATATATATATAGGTTATAAAGCTAAACCTTTCTTTTTAAGCAATGGATGAATTGTGAGTATTCTCTTTGTGTTGTGTTCAATGAAATTGTTGTCTTTATGAAGATAACCATTTTTGTATGATCTGTTTATGTGAATGCCAGCTTTACCTGCTTATAGACATACAAATATAAAATGTTAATATATGTACAACTTTCTTAACTTGCTTCTCTTTTCTTTTTTCTTTCTTTTTTCGTTGAAAATCATGCTTATTATCATCTTAATGCTTGATAGATACATCTATAATAGCGAATTGGGTTTTTGTGGAACAGATACCTTATGGCTTCTAATATTAAAAGGTCAATCAAGCGGAAGAAAGTAGAAACAGGAAAGAAGAAAGTCTCCATTGATAATTAAAATCATATGCTGACCTAGACAAACTGAACATAACATATATATATATATATATATATATATATATATATATATATATATATATATATATATATATATATATAGTGTACTCTTTGTAATTTGCCCTTCTATGCAATTACAGGTATTATGTCGAGCTAGAGGTCATGTTGGAAAGGCTTGCACGGGGTGGGAACTTGGCATTAGGAAGATGATGATAGTGGAGGACTTGCAACATCGCAGATTTCTCCAAGGATTCGAGAACCTCCCTTGTACCGCTTCCATCATAGAGTACCATTAAGATGAGGTACCTAATTAATATCTTACTAATCTTTACATTTTTTGCTTTGGACAACATGTAATGAGTTTAATTAATACTAGTTACACATTTTTATGGATCTAATGGTATAGGGAAACTTCTATGGGCTGGTCTAGTTTGAACAATTAGATGCAACAGGCGATCTTGCTTTTTGGATGGGCCTTTTGCTCATAGGTATCATGGCTTAAATGAACCTTTGGTCCAAATTGGTATTTGAGCAAACAATCATCCCTAAAACTACAATCGAAACTGAGATAGATGGACTGATGAAGTCTGACATGTTCCTTTTACTGAGATAGATGGACTGATGAAGTCAAAATTTAGAACTCAATCAGGAACTACTTAAAAAAAACTGAACCAGTGTGAATATTGTTATCATCTTTTGAATGGGTACTGGTACTATACAAAGTATTTTGAGATTTCAACTTTCATGTTCTCTTTTATGTTAAGAAGCATGAGCTTGTGTTTTTTTTTTTGCTTGATTTCTCTGAAGCCTATTTTGTATGTTATTTGAAAAAAAGGAAAAAAAAATGAAGGCCAAGTAGTCAATATCTCTACAGACATCAACAAATGTGTATTTGTAGTGACATTCACTTCTCTATAGCAGCCGTATCATAGGAAGGGAGGAAATCATCTGTGTAGTGCACATCAGGCATTTGCTGCCTTGGATGGCATCAGCACAATCCTGTGTACACCACAGCAACAGTAGTTGGAAACTGCTTGCAAGCATATGCAGCAACAGTTTGCTGCTTAGAATTTTTATTTGTGTAGCAGCAGTGCACTTGTTTGCTGCACTTGTAGTGTAGTAAGGGAGGGTGCATCATCAGCATGGATGTGCTCCCGGTATGAGTTCTTCAGTTTCTCTTCATAGTTGCAACGAGAAAACTAAACTGCAATATATTTTGCCTATTGCCTTATTATCACTCAACCATCTCAAAGTTCTCACTTTGGCCACAAATCAATTGGAAATGTTTTTCCGCTGCCCAACATTCAAACATGTAGAACATAGCAGATCGTATAGTCATCCTATACGATATTTCACTCATTGCTAGCGTAATATCACATAATACTTCAGAGACACTCTTTCCTTCATCGCACTCATTTACTTCAACCATCTTGCTTGGTTCCCTGCAAAAAAAAAATATTGTCCACAACTTCATCTTGCCAATGAATACCTTTCATTTTGAGAAGGGAAATTATCAGTGTAGAGTATGCTCAGATTTAACTGATGTATGCATATAGGTTCGGATCGGTCCACCTCATGTAGGTCCCACTACCAATAAGGAACGATCCAAGTTACTGAAAACAGACTATATTCAATTTCTAAATTGCAGGTTACTTAAGGAAGTATAATTGCAATTTCTTAGGAAAGGCCTTATTTAGGAACCAAATGTGGTTTTCCTAAAGAGAATTGAGGTGATTTTTGAAACTGAGAACTTCCAAGCCATGCATATTGCTTTCTATTCACATTGATTGACTTCAAGGTTTTCGGTGAACTTTGCAGGGCCTTATTTAGGAACCAAATGTATGATTTCTAAAGAGAGTTGACACAATGTTTGAAACTGAGAACAATGTGTGTATAGAAGAAAATCTGTAGGTAACAAATTTGAATTCGTGTGAGATAGTGGGGGGGGTGAGCTAGAGGCAACAGTATTGCTATGTTTGAGGTAGTGAGGGGGGAAATTTGTAGGTAATAGATTTGAATTCTAAAGAAAATTCAAAGGAAATATGTAGGTAACAGATTTGAATTCTTCCAAAATTCATCTTGTCTCCAAAATTTCAACCTTCTACTAGAAGACTAGTCTTCTGACAGAACTATGTTCCTAACACTGGCGGATTTCTGACAGAACTATACTTTTTTACTGTATTATTTTTTTCTTATATTTTAAGGGGCCATCAATGACGAAGAAAGACTTTAGTCATCCTTGTACTTCGATATTGCATGAAGATAATTTTGGGGAAAGTGTAGGCTGAGATGTGTGAAACATGGATTAATAATTACATTCAGGGTTATACAATACCTACTTATGTACATACATTTAGGAGATTATAACAATATAGAATTTCAGGTTTTACTTGTTCTTGGTGCTGCTGGTGGTGTTGGGCTTTCAGCTGTTCAGATAGGAAAAGTTTGCGGTGTCGTTGTCATTGCCGTTGCTAGGTACTCAGTTAAAATGCTGTGTTGAGTTTAGTTGTTCTGTTTCTATCCATACTCTAGGATCTATTTTTTTGAGACATCATGGAATATACCAATCTATAAGTTCAATTTCAGGGGAACAAAAAAACTACAGTTTCTCCAGTCATTAGGAGTCGATCATGTAGTTGACTTGAGCAACGAGAATATTTTAGAGAGCGTGAAGCGGTTTCTGAAGGCAAAAGGGCTCAAAGGAGTCGATGTTCTATATGATCCAGTTGGGGGGAAAGTCATGAAGGATAGCATGAAGTTACTAAACTGGGGAGCAAATATACTAGTCATTGGATTTGCAAGTGGTGAAGTACCAGTCATCCCTGCAAATATTGCTCTTGTTAAGGTAATCCCATTGAACAGGCGTACACTGAATGATAATATGTTTAATGGGACCTATTTTGACCTCTTTGCTGCTTTCCTTGTATAAGATATGATTATATTGTCTTAGATATCTGACATAAAATTAAGATATAATGCCTTGTTGTTGCTTTATTGTATTATTGTAGCTGCTTCTGATGAAGTTATGATTTAGGAATCTATATTTGTCATTATAACTTGTTAAAATTGTTGAAGATCTTAGTTGGTACTGTCATTGTGGATAGTAGTAAGCTAATAATAACATTGTTCGTATTGCTATCCGTAAACAAGTTTGTTGGTCCCCCATGTTAAGGGAGATTTTGGATGAGGAATGGATAATTAGATCCTGGTGGAGGATAGACGGACGCTGTCCATTATATAAATAAAACCAAAGTATCATGTTCCTTTGTTTCATAATAACATCAAATCTCCAATGCTCCAAGATGTGTGTTAGATAATGATGATGATGATGATTCAGCTGCTGCTCAAAGTTATAAAGCACGCAGCTAGTAGTCAATTCTTCTTTTTGTTTGTTGATCATACTCTGCAAGTTGTATCTCTTGTCCAATATCAGTGTAGAATGGCGGATAGAATTCAAGTAACCTTCTGCTTCATGATGTGGTAGTACTCGGTACTCGTCTTGTAAACTTATTTTTAGAATCTCGGAATTTTTTTTAATTATGTCCTGTCTTAATTGGTGCTATTCTATTTAGAATTGGACGGTTCACGGACTCTACTGGGGTAGCTACAAAATACATCGGCCTAAGGTTCTCGAAGATTCACTCAAGGAGCTGCTCTCTTGGCTAGCTAAGGGATTAATAAAAATCCAAATATCTCATGCATATAGCTTATACGAGGTTAGTTCCTCTTTACAACCTTACTATCAAATTTATTGGCAAATTTCCCTTAAATGTTTAGATTTCAGCATCACCATTATTCTTCCCCTCCAAGTAAATTAGTTTATTTTATTATCCATTTATGTCATCGACTTGCCTTTTGGAAAGCTGTATCTAAGCTAGAGCTGCTCATGCTTTTGTAAGAATGTACTTGTGATCAATACAATGTTAAAGAACTACTCTTGGAAATAAAATACAATAATGTAATGTAAGACACAGTACCTGTAGCTGAATAAGTAGACAAATTTGAAAGGACAAATACCATATTATCCTTGTAACACTGTCACAAAAATATTCAGTAAACTTCGGAGGAAGAAAAAGAAGAACGGCGAACAAGGTCTATGAGATGGCTTCTCAAAACTTGAGACCAGGATGACTCTGGTGTCATGTTAAATTATAGGGTTTACAAGTAAGGAGTAAAAGAATGGGAGAAGAAAATAATTCTGTTATGTTTCTTAAGAGAGTACTTCTGCAAGATGAGTTCGTTTAACCTATGGTTCTACCAACTTTCCTGAGCTCATCTCACCAGTTAGACTTGTTTTGGCATGCCGGAAGATCTTAGCTACGACAGTAGATGACTGATCTGTCTAGTCGAAAGTAGTCAACTGGTCCTTGTCAACCATGATTAAAATCACATACAAGCAACTAGCTTATTATTGCTATCAATTGATTTGGGGGTCTTATAGAAACAGAAGAGGAACCAATCGGAGTTAGTTCAGGTAGGTCCACCGGTACCCTATGTTCATTCCTGTTAGTTATTCGGTGCACGCTGACAAGTGGAAAGTCTGTATAGGTGTTGTTTTAACATAGCCATGCTTTCACTGTGTGGGTCTTGGACTTCTTTTTCTTAAAGAACCTGCTACCCCCCCCCCCCCCACAGGTAGAATTGGTTGTCTGTGATTTGTTTCAAATATCGCATTGTTGGACACTTGGACTTATGCAGCATAAGATACTGGTATCAAACTACTATCTGCATCAATTTACTTGTCCTAATAAGTCTACAGTTAGAGAACCTCTCAGATTTTGTAGTTCAGTTCATTTGGTCAAACCATCCAACAAAGTGATCATCAAACTTGAGATGTGTTTGCTGATATGCTGACATGATAGAGTTCAATGTTTCTAGAGTATTTTTTTTCTTTTTCTTGTGTATTTGATATAAAGACTGAATGAAATAGTCCATACCTTAATTTAATTCTGAACGCTAATTTTATATCACAAAATTGCTGGAGCTTTGGAAGCTTAGTTGAAATCGGTAGGTCCAGAGTTCAAATTATCTAACTACTCAACCTTGAAGCAATTATTTTACATCGACAACATTTATACACTACAACACCCCACCACACACACATATGCGCGCGCACACACACAACTCACATGACCAATATGGGCTCTCTTATGAACTTTATTACAGTATCAGTATCTCACCCTTCTCATCTCACCCTTCCTTTGAGTATCGGTTGTATCGTTAGTATCGACTATTAAGTATTGTATCGGAAAGCAAACAATTATTAAAATTTTAGAAAAATACTTTATACATTTAGGCATAATTTTAAGGATGCCTTATGGCTAGTTATAACATAAGTTTACTTCAGGAATTGTGTTTATTGTCATATGCTTTTCGTGTTCATTTTGATTCAGGCTGTAATTTTCAGGTCTCCCACCACCACGAGAAAAGAAAGGTCAGGTTGTGAACTTTGACATATGCTTTCCGTGTTCATAATTACAAACTTTGCTTCTGTTTACACATGGTGTTTTTATCTTCTGATCTATGCTACGCTTACTATTTGAGATGAAGGAATAAAGAATTGCATCTTTCTATGTAAATTCCAGTAGTTAATATTGTATTTTTGTGTTTCAATGGTTGTAGGTACCGGAACAATCTGACTTGCCAAAGACATGTTTTCTAAAGGACTTCAAAAGAAAACACATTGCTTTTGGACACTTAAATTCTGATGCACCGCCAAAGGAAGATGTTTATAGTATCATCCTCGATGAAATATTTGATCGCAGTGCATATTTGAAGGGGATGGAAAGTTTAAAGACATTATGCTTGGTGATATGATCAATTGGCCAAAAGAGTTCGTTCAATTTATTAGGATTTGAATATTAGCATTTAGTTTTTTTTGTAGTGAACTTCGTATGTATTCTGAAATACTACTTTTTCAGTTTGGATGTTATGTGTGAGAACAATTGCAAGTATTTGGATGCTACAAAAACAATTTCTACTTAGTGATATTCAATATCAATTGAGACTTTGAATCAATTGTCAGTTATGTTCATAAGTTATGTTCATTTTGATTGATTGTGTTCATTTTCAATTGTGATTCGTGAATGATTTGTGTTATATCATTTTGAATCGAGTCTTTTGATTTATTTTTAGATTCAATATTTGTGTACTGGTTTACAACAAAAATAGGTTTAATTAATTAAAAATAATTTTAGTGAATATTCTGTAGAATTTCGACGGATATCACCTGTCAAAAATAGACAGGTATGTCGAATTGTATTAAGCGGGATAATTGACAGATGAAGTCCGCCGTTTATTATATGACAGACGAAATCCCGTTTTCTCCACCTACGTATCGACGGTAGAAAACCGTCATTTATAATAAACTACATTTTATTTTTGACGGACCACGTGACGGTCCAAAACCGTCAATAAACACATTTTTCGACGATTTTAGTCTGTCGAAAAACGCAAATTCTGACGTAGTGTGCGAGGACTAGCAAGAGTTTAAGTCATACATGATCAACCCTAGGATTTGTTAATCATGTTTACAGCCCGTAGGCAGACAGTAAGTAAATTGCATCGAGCTAACAGGTGCTCGTCGGCTAAACGCCTCAAAAGAATAACTTTACAATAGAGTGAGCGAAACAAAATAGAAAACCCACTCGTAGCCCGGGTTCCTTCTAGTCGCCACCATCGGGCTGGAAGCTTGGTAGATCCTCGGAAGCTGCTCCGAAATCTGGCCACACAAAACCAGCTGGGTCAACCCCAGAAAGAGCAAGTGCCACAAGGGGGCCACGAAATAAGAACAAAAGCCAGCAATCAGCACAGAAAATCTAATATTAAAACTAAAATTACGAAAACATGTCAGTATGATATACGACGAGATAACCATGAAACTATTCCGATAGCCAGGTTACAACCCGTAAACCAAACAAGGACCGGGGTTGTAACCCTTCATCTGAACAGAGCTTGGTTTCCCACCATTTATCGGCAAGATAATAATGCAATAAATCAAGACAGGAAGCAATCTTGTACTGGATCAAGACATAGCTAGACTGGTTATACCTCATTCAATCAATCACGGCCAAGCAGATCCTACGGCTTACTACTTTAACTAATTAGGGTTATCACAGGCCTAATTACTAACAAGATGCAGTGAGATTGTTCCACAGCCACAAGCCCTGCAGACCATCCAGGCTACCCAGGTCGAAAATTAGGGTTGAATTCAGGTGGGTACATCGTCCAGGAGACACATGTACCCTTAGGTGACTTAGAGGGTGTAACACTCGACGGTGCGCTAGAAATGTGCCCTACTCGACAGCAGGCTACAGATCCCAAGAGCGTCCAGGTAACGGGATTGCCTGTAGCTGTGTCATCTCTTCATGACTACTGAGTTATTCTAGTTATTAACCTTAATCCATTTTAGCAGGTACTCCTGACCGTGGTACTCAGGAGTCCCCCCTAGACATGATGCAAGACAGGACAAGTGGATTTAACAAGTAAGCAAGAAGAACCACCCACGGTGTCAAGGCAGGTCAAATTAAATTATCAAGATAAATCATGTCAGGGTACTTGTCGGGAGTGCGCCACGACGGGCCACTATCATGTCAGGTTGGTCATGTCAGGAGTGCACCACTACGGATCACTGTCGTGTTATGCTAGTTCCTTGCCATACCATGCCATGTACAATAGTCATTCCAAACATATTAAGTAAAATCAAGTTCATGACAAAAGGCGTAAGGATATAAAATGGGCATAAAATATCTAATAAAATATCAATATATAGGGCTATAGAAGAGTCAAGCTTAAAGAGATAAGACCAAAACTCCAAGAGCCAATGGGTTAAGCAAGGGGTCAGGGGAGCAGCATACGAAAAGGTCACGCACGCTGAGAGAGCAGCGTAGGTGAAAGTCACGCACGCTACAGGGAGCAGCTGCGTGAAAGTCACGCACGCTACAGGGAGCAGCTGCGTGAAAAGTCACGCACGCTCAAGGGAGCAGCTGCATGAAAAGTCACGCACGCGGAAGGGAGCAGTGTATGTGAAAGTCACGCACGCTACAGGGAGCAGGGTACGTGAAAGTCACGCACGCTGAGGGAAGCAGCATACGTGAAAGTCACGCACGCTACAGGGAGCAGCTGCATGAAAAGTCACGCACGCTCAAGGGAGCAGTGTACGTGAAAGTCACGCACGCTATAGGGAGCAGGGTACGTGAAAGTCACGCACGCTGAGGGAAGCAGCATACGTGAAAGTCACGCACGCTACAGGGAGCAGCTGCATGAAAAGTCACGCACGCTCAAGGGAGCAGTGTACGTGAAAGTCACGCACGCTCAAGGGAGCAGCTGCGTGAAAGTCACGCACGCTCAAGGAAGCAGCTGCGTGAAAAGTCACGCACGCTCAAGGAAGCAGCTGCGTGAAAAGTCACGCACGCTCAAGGGAGCAGCTACGTGAAAAGTCACGCACGCTCAAGGAAGCAGCTGCATGAAAAGTCACGCACGCTCAAGGAAGCAGCTGCGTGAAAAGTCACGCACGCTCAAGGAAGCAGCTGCGTGAAAAGTCACGCACGCTCAAGGAAGCAGCATACGTGCAAAAGCACGCAAGCAGAGAGCTGCGTACGCGTAAAAACACGCACGCAGGGTCTGGGTCTTCTTCTCCATGGCTGAGAAAAAGCTCCAATGGCTCCAAAACTTCAAAACCTCATAACTTGGCTATCCGAACTCCAAATCCAGATTTCCAAAGTTCTAACCAGGGTGGAATTGAATGCTCTTCCACATGGAAACATCAAAAACCCATAAAATCCAACTTAAGTAGCTTAAACCATGCAAAATCCGAAAATAGATATAACTTAGATCTACAACAATGGAGGCTCCAAATCACAAAAATCCAAGTTCTAATGTTGATCACCATGTCCTAATCTATCAAATGGACAAGAAAAAGAGGGTTCTCATGTAGTGGCAAGATGCACTTGCCCAGGGTTGGGAGAGTTGTGTAGAGGAAGGAGAAGAAGAAGAAGAAGGAAATTAATGGTGGAAGTTATGAGGAGAGAGAGTGGTAGGTGGGAATATAAAGAGGGGGAGTTGTAGTGTGTTGAGGGTGGAGCATAGGTTACGGTAATCCAACACATAATAAACCGAACCAACCCAATAAAACCGAGCCAAGCCAAAACCCAAATACGAGAAATACCAAAATTCCACAGGCTGAGAAAAATAAAAATATATGCCAAAAATCCAGATACGAGTAAAATACGAAATACGGAAAAATACGAGAAATACGGGAAATGAGGGTGACAACTCTACCCACCTTAAAAGAATTCCGTCCTCGGAATTTAATCAAGGAGCTAGAGATTGTCACGACAAGCTACACTAAGTACAGGCAAGTTACACTAAGCAGTTCAATCATACAATCATGCAATGCAAGCAAGGAAGGGAAAACGTAAGGCATAAGAAAGACATTATACCTCACGAGTCAAACAGGTCGGGATATCGTGATCGGATGTCATCCTCACACTCCCACGTTTGACTCTCCCAAGGAGCGATAAACTCAAGCCACACGAACTAAACTGATAGTCTTGCGCTTGAGGTCTCTCTCTTTGGTCAAACAGGGACACGGGCCTCTCCTCATACGAAAAGGTTGGTACCAATAACCGTTTTCGAATGATCTAGGACATGGCTCGTGTCCAGGATATACCGTTGTAATTAGGATACATGAAACATGTCATGTGTCCCGCATAACGACGGTGGGAAAATAAGACAATAGGACACAGATACCTCTCTGTCGATCCTGGATCTGGGCCTGGGCCAGGGCGAACTGCTGAGGCCTCTGTTGCTGGAAGGCCTGGACCTGAGGCGGCAATGGCCTCGGAGGCTGGTACTGTTGCTGCGCTGGTGCTGGTGCTGGCCCCCTTACCGAGGGACTAGTCTGAGTCGATGATGAACTGGCCCTATTCGGACAAGACCCTATCTTGTGGTCTGGTGCTCCACAAGCCAAACACAATCCCTGAGCTCTACGACACTCTGAAACAACGTGTCCTGGCTTCCCACAATGAGTGCAGCCCATTGCGGAAGACTGCTTCTACTTCTGCTGCTGCGGATACATCGGGGTTGAATGCTGAACCGACGTAACCGAATCCGCCCTTTGGGGAGCTCCAACAGTCATGGCCCTAGCTGCCGGGGCTGGTGCTGAAGACTGGGTCATCTGGCCGTGAGACCGCTTCCTACCTCCGGTCCTATCCACGATCCTCTGGGAGGTGTACTCATGCCTCCTAGCCGCTCTCAATACTGCATCGAACGTCTGGTGCTCTAACTGCTCAACCGCCAACAAGATCTCCAAATGCAGTCCCTGCTGGAACCGCTGGGCCCTATCAAACTCGATCGCCACCAAGGTGGGGGCAAACCTACTGAGTCTAGAAAACTCCGATGCATAACTGTCGACTGTTCTGCCTCCTTGCTTCAAGTTGGTAAATCTGGTCTGCACGTCGTACCGAGCCACAGCATCAAAATACTTCGTCTGGAATCTCTCTCTAAATACTGCCCAAATAATGGGTGCCACTAATCCCATGGCTTGCGCCGCCCACCAACTGCGAGCCAAGTCCAACAACTGTAGGCGTACCACCGCCACCTTCTCGTTCTCGGGTGTCCTAGCTGCTTCCAGAATCACCTCGATATCCTGAAGCCATACATCCACGGCAATCGCATCCTCGGTGCCGTCGAAGAAAGGAGGGTTCAATCGCTTGAAGCTGTTGGCCGCCTGGTTCCCTGGATGTCCGCCTCGGGTCAAAGCATCTTGAACTGTCTGGTACAGGGCGTCGCTTCGACGATCCTGGGAAGCTATCAAGGTTCTGATGAGGCCTACTAAGGTACCATCATCGGGCTCTGCGGGCTGGACGGGCCGAACTGGTGACTCTCCTCCAGTGGGTATCACTCTGGAGGCGACTCCGGAATGCTGGGCTTGATCTCCAGGTTGCTGCTGGCCCACGGGAGGTGCTCCTCCTCGCTGATCGGCAGGGTCAGGTACAGTGCCGCTGAGGAAGACGACACAGGGAAACAATAAGGAAGGACCAGGACAGATCAACGATACAAGCATGTAATCAGGACAAAAATTTCAGGGATTTGAAAATACGGCGGAGATCAAGGACGAATACTGATTGAGACATCTATTCGGTAAACCCTCACATTTTTTGATTGACAAGACCTGCATGGGCCACCACTTAAACCATGTCACGCCCCAGAACCAGAATACTGGAGAGCGGGGGCAGACATAGCCAGCTACGTATATTGAAATAGAATACATCTCAACTATACGGTCACGGCTGTCTAGATATGAGGGTTTACTACAAGCCAACAGTCTCTTAAGGTCAAGCCTATTGTCTCAATCTCAAGCAAGTAATATAATTACAAGATGTTTGACCACCAAATATACAATAAAAGGCGTCCCAAATATTACATATCAGCTGATCATGAAGCTAGTCGTACAAAATGCGAGGACTAGCAAGAGTTTAAGTCATACATGATCAACCCTAGGATTTGTTAATCATGTTTACAGCCCGTAGGCAGACAGTAAGTAAAGTGCATCGAGCTAACAGGTGCTCGTCGGCTAAACGCCTCAAAAGAATAACTTTACAATAGAGTGAGCGAAACAAAATAGAAAACCCACTCGTAGCCCGGGTTCCTTCTAGTCGCCACCATCGGGCTGGAAGCTTGGTAGATCCTCGGAAGCTGCTCCGAAATTTGGCCACACAAAACCAGCTGGGTCAACCCCAGAAAGAGCAAGTGCCACAAGGGGGCCACGAAATAAGAACAAAAGCCAGCAATCAGCACAGAAAATCTAATATTAAAACTAAAATTACGAAAACATGTCAGGATGATATACGACGAGATAACCATGGAACTATTCCGATAGCCAGGTTACAACCCGTAAACCAAACAAGGACCGGGGTTGTAACCCTTCATCTGAACAGAGCTTGGTTTCCCACCATTTATCGGCAAGATAATAATACAATAAATCAAGACAGGAAGCAATCTTGTACTGGATCAAGACATAGCTAGACTGGTTATACCTCATTCAATCAATCACGGCCAAGCAGATCCTACGGCTTACTACTTTAACTAACTAGGGTTATCACAGGCCTAATTACTAACAAGATACAGTGAGATTGTTCCACAGCCACAAGCCCTGCAGACCATCTAGGCTACCCAGGTCGAAAATTAGGGTTGAATTCAGGTGGGTACATCGTCCAGGAGACACATGTACCCTTAGGTGACTTAGAGGGTGTAACACTCGACGGTGCGCTGGAAATGTGCCCTACTCGATGGCAGGCTACAGATCCCAAGAGCGCCCAGGTAACGGGATTGCCTGTAGCTGTGTCATCTCTTCATGACTACTGAGTTATTCTAGTTATTAACCTTAATCCATTTTAGCAGGTACTCCTGACCGTGGTACTCAGGAGTCCCCCCTAGACATGATGTAAGACAGGACAAGTGGATTTAACAAGTAAGCAAGAAGAACCACCCACGGTGTCAAGGCAGGTCAAGTTAAATTATCAAGATAAATCATGTCAGGGTACTTGTCGGGAGTGCGCCACGACGGGCCACTATCATGTCAGGTTGGTCATGTCAGGAGTGCACCACTACGGGTCACTGTCGTGTTATGCTAGTTCCTTGCCATACCATGCCATGTACAATAGTCATTCCAAACATATTAAGTAAAATCAGGTTCATGACAAAAGGCGTAAAGATATAAAATGGGCGTAAAATATCTAATAAAATATCAATATATAGGGCTATAGAAGAGTCAAGCTTAAAGAGATAAGACCAAAACTCCAAGAGCCAATGGGTTAAGCAAGGGGTCAGGGGAGCAGCGTACGAAAAGGTCACGCAAGCTGAGAGAGCAGCGTAGGTGAAAGTCACGCACGCTACAGGGAGCAGCTGCGTGAAAGTCACGCACGCTACAGGGAGCAGCTGCGTGAAAAGTCACGCACGCTCAAGGGAGCAGCTGCATAAAAAGTCACGCACGCGGAAGGGAGCAGTGTACGTGAAAGTCACGCACGCTACAGGGAGCAGGGTACGTGAAAGTCATGCACGCTGAGGGAAGCAGCATACGTGAAAGTCACGCACGCTACAGGGAGCAGCTGCATGAAAAGTCACGCACGCTCAAGGGAGCAGTGTACGTGAAAGTCACGCACGCTACAGGGAGCAGGGTACGTGAAAGTCACGCACGCTGAGGGAAGCAACATACGTGAAAGTCACGCACGCTACAGGGAGCAGCTGCATGAAAAGTCACGCACGCTCAAGGGAGCAGTGTACGTGAAAGTCACGTACGCTCAAGAGAGCAGCTGCGTGAAAGTTACGCACGCTCAAGGAAGCAGCTGCGTAAAAAGTCACGCACGCTCAAGGAAGCAGCTGCGTGAAAAGTCACGCACGCTCAATGGAGCAGCTGCGTGAAAAGTCACGCACGCTCAAGGAAGCAGCTGCGTGAAAAGTCACGCACGCTCAAGGAAGCAACATACGTGCAAAAGCACGCAAGCAGAGAGCTGCGTACGCGTAAAAACACGTACGCAGGGTCTGGGTCTTCTTCTCCATGGCTGAGAAAAAGCTCCAATGGCTCCAAAACTTTAAAACCTCATAACTTGGCTATCCGAACTCCAAATCCAAATTTCCAAAGTTCTAACCAGGGTGGAATTGAATGCTCTTCCACATGGAAACATCAAAAACCTATAAAATCCAACTTAAGTTGCTCAAACCATGCAAAATCCAAAAATAGATATAACTTAGATCTACAACAATGGAGGCTCCAAATCACAAAAACCCAAGTTCTAATATTGATCACCATGTCCTAATCTATCAAATGGACAAGGAAAAGAGGGTCCTCATGTAGTGGCAAGATGCACTTGCCTAGGGTTGGGAGAGTTGTGTAGAGGAAGAAGAAGAAGAAGAAGAAGAAGAAGGAAATTAATGGTGGAAGTTATGAGGAGAGAGAGTGGTAGGTGGGGATATAAAGAGAGGGAGTTGTGGTGTGTTGAGGGTGGAGCATAGGTTACGGTGATCCAACACATAATAAACCGAACCAACCTAATAAAACCGAGCCAAGCCAAAACCCAAATACGAGAAATACCAAAATTTCACAGGCTGAGAAAAATAAAAATACATGCCAAAAATCCAGATACGAGTAAAATACGAAATACGGAAAAATACGGAAAATACGGGAAATGAGGGTGACAGGGCTTATCACCTTTCGGAGGCTTATCACCCTTTGGAGGCTATTACATAGCATCATAACATAACCTGTTTGGATCCTTGTGTACTGATTGGGGGTACGGGGGAGTAGAAGTAGACATGTGAATAATACCCAAGTAGTATCTTATCAGAATCTCTTCCATAGTGTCTTATCAGAATCTTCTATGCCATTTACATGTCTATATTGTACTCTGACTCACTAGCCACATGTTAGTTCTCTATTTATAGTAGATATTTCTATTACAGCTCTCTCTCTGTTTATATACAGCATTTCTTTCAGTACCTGTATCTTACTTTACTGTATGATTATATTTTCTAACCTGCTATGAACTGTTGAGATGTAATGTGCTCGCTCCTGTCCTGACTGGATCTGTTGATAAATTTTACAGATAGCCTGGAGGTTGCCTGCTAGCCTAGAGGAGACAGTAGAGGTTGCATAGATAGCTAGGATTTTTGCTTATAGTTTATTTTCAGTCATCTTGAGTTGTATTTATGGATTACTGTATTTGGATTTTGAGATGTATCCTGAGTTTATATCTTAGACACTAGACTTCTATCTGTTGTATCTCTTTTCGATTTTATATTTTATCTATCTTCCTTTATGCTCTACCTTAGATGTGATTGAGTTTACATTCTGCTATGTCACCCCCATTCAGAGAGTATAAACTGTTTAGTCTTATACTGTTAGATGCATTGAGACCTAGGACAGCGTTCTACCGCCGACACTGCGGCGTAGGCTGGGCGTTGTTACGTTCTCGTGCCCTAACTCTAGGGTGCGGGTCGTGACACGTTTTTAGTGGTGGCCCATGCAGGTCGAGATTCGCATTAGTACAATTTCGTAGTAGCGCAACGACTTAGTTGTACTACTACGAGCCTGCTATAGGATATATAAATTAAGGTGTTAGGATGAGAGGATACTCAATCACTGTTAGGATTCCTTGAGAGATTCCTGGGATGACCCTTGAGAATCTCATTTTGAATTCCGATTTAAACTCCTTTTCCTTGTTTTGATTAACCTTTTTCCTTGATTTGAATTTGATTTTGTGGATTCATTGTAGAACTTTGAATCCTGGTATTAGTTGATAATTTTGATAAAATTTTGTAGTTGTTGATTTAATTTTGTATTTAGATTAATATTTTCAAATCCAAGGTACTCAATCACACTTAGGATTCTTTGAGAGATTTTTGGGACGACCCCTGAGAAACTCATTTTGAACTTCAATTGGAATTCCTTTTCCTCTTGTTTGGATTCACCCTCATTCCTTGCTATTGAATTTAAGCTTGATGGGTTCCTCTCGTTTGAACCGATGAGAAGTAACATATCTTCATTATTCTTTCTCGCCATTATTCCCTTGTATTCTTATTTACCTCTTATCTTAAACTCTGTCTCATTATATTAATTACCCATATCTTGTCGTCCCTACCAGATGTACTTCGAAACCCTTGAATCTTCGTATCTTTTGCATGGAGAAGGCTAAGGAAGTGACGTAAATTATGTAGCTCAGAGAAGACGTAACTGGTTATTTTATGATGATCTAAAGAAAATCAAATGTGGAGTGTTCCATATGGAAACTTGAGATAGAAATGTGGTAAAGGTCTCGAATAGAATAAGGAGATGTATACTGCCAATCTGGAAACAATTATATTTAGAGAAATTTTGGGGTTATGAGATAGTTTATAGGTGTATTCAAAACTAATGAGGATATCAGAGGTCAACCTAGTTTTGAGAACTTAGAAAATCTTGGTTATTGATTCTGGGGAAAACTTTTACTCTGAGACTATGTAGAATGTTAGTAATGGAAAAGAGAAGTTAATTGTGTTTAATAAGGATATTAAATAAGATGTTGCGAGGAAATGACTGGGGATAGAGAGAACACAAAGTTATGGAAGTTTAGAGATTGTTTTGAAATATTTTTAGGAGAATAATATTCAAGGGTGTATGTCGAAGAAAATACGAAAGTTGATTTTATGATGAAAGATAAGTTTTGTAAGGCCTAGAGATTTAAATTAAATAATACGAGGAGAACAATTTGAACATGTTCAAGGAATTCGTAAACGGGATTTAGAGGTTTTGGGTCAAAATTAAGATAAGGTGAAAGAACTTGGAAATTTAAATAAATGGTTAATGTTGATTCCTAAATGTGAGGGCTGTGCTTCAAGAGTGATGTTTGAAAATTGGAAATTGCCTACGGTAGTCATGGTAAGGGTTTAAGTAAAGGTTAAATTTTTATATGGAGACTGGTGAGGTAAAGATATGATTGGCAAGTTATGACCAGATGAACTTAAGAGTATCAGAAGCAGATGACTAACTCGATCTTCATTATTTTTGTGCATTAATTACCACCTCTTGAACTCCTACTTTCTAATTGAGATCCTTGACGTTCCTTATCGTGACTTTGATATTCGGAATGTAATACTAGCTGTTACCCTCCAACAAATCTTATATGCAAGACCTAGACGAGCTCACCTTCGTGTAGGTATATCATGTCTCCACTAAAACCCGTCTTCTTGTACTCTATTTTCTTGATATGATTTACTGGTCAACTGGCTAAACTATAACCTCTACCATTATACTAAATTTCTTCTTATTTCAATTAGAAATCCAGCCTTGACTCAATTCTTTCGACCCGACATGTGATGGTGTTCTGCTTGTTTCCTTAGATGCTTAACCTTGTACCTTATCTGATTACTTGATCCGTTGGTTAAGAAACTTGGACTATGTAATTCCTTTCATCATTACCACCCTTATATCTTGTGCTGCTAAATTAGCCTTAATTTTGTAAGCTTATCTATTTTCGAGCTTGGTCATGACATATTTTATTGGGTGGCCACCCACTAACATATTGTCTAATCAGAACCGGTACATGATGGTCTGATCAACCTATTGTACTTTGGTTCGCTTTTTCATGTATCAATCTACGAGAATGGAGACATAGTTAAACTTGACCCTAGAGTCTCATTCGCGACAGCCTTGACAATTCTCCTTGAAATCTTTTCATCACCTATGAACCTCGTATTCGTACTCAGTCGAATTAAATTTAATCATGACCTGAACCTCCATCATTGGATGCTCGTGCTCATACTTTGATTTCATTGATTTCCCTTCTTGCCCAAATCTCGTTTTATCCCGAAATTGATCAACTTAGATCGTGTCAAGACAAAAATCTATTTGTGATTTGTTGTGCCTAAATTTTCAATTTTTGCCATTTTATGGAATAGTAACCTTTTAATAATTTCTTAGTTGCTTGTTAATGACCAATTTTTATATAGGATGGTAGACAGCCCTACAACCTTGATGATTGTTGTTCCCTTACCTTCCCAATTAGGACACCCTAGATTGTTTGTGTGTTGATACCATAGTACTGTTTTGACCTAGAATGACCAGTGCACCTAGGTGAGACTTCCAACTGCTACGGTATGCCCTGACCTTGTATACTATTCCTTCAAATTGCATGATTTAGATAAAAATTTTTTAGACCTTGATTGTTGGAAAATAGGGACGTCACCCCATTAGTATCAGTTGTAGATATATATAGGTTAGTCCTTGATGTGGGGATGTGTGTCTCTAAACATGTAGCTTATGAGATTTATGAGAGATTATAGTATCAGCCTTGATATGATGTACTAGTCTTTTGGTGAGTATAAATGTGTTATGAGAGATAGGGGCCTATATGTCTTAGTAATGCATCGTTCCTATGGTAATAGAATGTATTAATAGATGGTTAATAGGAAGATAATAGTTTGAGCATACCTATAGCCTATGATCAGTTCCTTTTCATCCTTAGTTAAGACCACTTTAAAATAGGTCCAGTCCCTTGGATATAGGTTCCAGTCCATATTTTATTGAAGTTCCATTACCGCCGTACAGCAGAGCAGTATTGGAGGTATTCCTAGATTGACACTTTTTAGATGTCCGTTTATTATTCCAGTATTAGGAAGTGTTACCTTAGATATTGGGTAGGTTAGAGGCTCTAGAAGGAGTACTATCGATCTTAAATTTTGAGGACAAAATTTTTCTAAGGTGGGTAGAGTTGTAGCACCCAGTTTCCCAAATGAGGGTAATTTTGAAATTTCGTGTTTATAATTATTTTAATAATGATATTTAATTCATGATATAATTTTTGGTGATTTTAAATTATTTTAAAATTATTTAAATCAATGACTTGTGGTTTTGACGTTTTGCTAGTGAAACCCTAGAGACTGTTTGACCTAGAGCCTAACCATGTGATTATAATATTTTAATGTCATTTTTGGCCTAAAGATATTTTTGTATTTGACCTCTTTGAATTATTTTGATATTATTTTATTATTTATGATATTGTTTTGGGGTTATTTGAGTCGGGTTCGAATTTCAACTCAATCCGACTTGAAACGGGGACCCGGGGGTAGTTTGACTCTAGTGGGACCCACACACTAGTTAGGCATGGCCTACATGATATTAATTTTAGTCCACATGATAGAAATATTTTAGTTAGAGGTTAGACTAATTATTATGGATAAGGTTAGTGTGATTAGAGACTTTAGAATGACTAATTTAGCCCCAACCAATTAGCCCTTTCCTAATACTCATAGAATAGGTTAGTGGGAGCATTTTGGACCTTACCATAATAGGACAAATAGCCCCATATGGCTAGCCACTTTGGGAGAGGATAGGCTCAAGTTCTTTTCATTATTCTCATCCACACTTTCTTTCTTGTTCTTCCCCAAATTCCTAGAGAGCAATCCCTAGCAATTTCTCCACTAAATCCTTTCATTTCGCCACCAAATCTTCTTCTTTCCTTCTCCATTCTAGCCAAGGAGGAAGCTACCCAAGTTTGGGAGGATTCGGAGCTCGTTCGTGTCCTTTTGGAATCTCTACGTTTCGGTGCCGCTCTGGGAAGGTTTTTCTTCGATTCGATCTACCGGGAGGTATAAATCCCTTCTCCTTTTCATTTCCTCATGCATATAGGTCTATTTTGAACCCATAGGAATGACCCCCATGGTTGTATCTCCATTTGTGTCCATTTCGTGTCCATTTGGAGATCATAGGAGTGTCCTTTGTGTTGTGGTTGTGTCCATGTGGGAAAATTTCATATTTGGACACACTATGTGTTGTTGTTATGTATGAATGAATTATTACATGTTTAATCTCATATTTTTGTATTGGAGATGTGTTCTATAGTGTCTCATATATATATATTAGTGTAGAGAGTGAGTTCTTGATATATTATGTTATATACTTGTGTTCTTTTGTCTCAAACTACCCAAATCCGTCATGATTTTTATCCACGTTTTTAATTTCAGCCCTAACATAGAAATATCATAACTTCTAGCTCAAAGCTCGGTTTAATCTCCCGTTTTTTTTAAAAGAAGCGTATTGAAGTTAGCTTTCCAAAAACATGTATTAATAGGCCTATTTCTTTCTGTAACTTTCTGGAGAATTATTTGAGTGTCAGCTGTACGAAAGACAAATGCGTTCTCGGTGTTTTCGCGATTCCGGGAGTTTTCGAAAACGAAAATGCGATCCGTTTGAAGTTTCGGAAAGCTAACACATAGATCTATAACATAATTTAAACCTAGATTTTAATTCATGCTGAAATGGTACAGTATTGATTATTAGTAGGAGTTACTATTCGGTATATGCATTTTGTGCACCCTTGTGTGTAATATAATGTTCTATTTGATTTTAATCCATGTTAATGTATATAAATTATGTAATTAAATAGAGAATGCAAGCATGAGTAAATGTTTAGATAAATGATGTATGAGATGTAAGTATCCTATCTAATGTAAGCATGTATAAGTATGGCTTGTAATGAATATGTAGGTTCCATAGTATGTAATGTATGGTGCATATAGTGGTGCAAGAGAATAAATGAATGATGAATGAATGCAAGCATGAATGTAATGTAATAATAGATGTAATGTATGCAATATACAAGTTAATGAGATGTAATGTTCTATGTTAACACAAATCCTATATTACCTCATGTACCTCCTTACACTATGTTGACACTATCACACTTGACACATTGTTCACTTACACTTTGACACTCTTTGATATGTATACACTATGTATGTCTATTTAACCCTCACTTGCCCCTTTGCCATGTTCACATACACACACATAGCCTCTTAAATAAGTATTTATGAATATAGTTAACTTAGCTATGTATGTATATTATATATATGTTAGCATATTGTGTTGTAATATATAAGTTTATATAACCATTTGAAATACCATAATTATAGACCTAATGTTGAATACCAATATATGCATGTGTATATATGTGTAGACATATATAGCTTAAAGTAATAGATTATCTAGTGTATATCCAATGTAAATTCTTGCCTATTTGAGTATTGAATAATTGCATGCTATATAGAGTTGGGTGTATGTTGGCTTGTATAGCCTTGTATTGATGTGTGCTTGCTAGGAAAGTCTTGGTTAGGCCTAGTAAGACTTGATGGGTTAGGACATGACCTAGTTTGACTAGTGCAGTTGACCAGAGTTGACCAAGGGTTGACTTTGGCCTAGTTTGACCTAGATTCCTGTAGAATGTATTGTAGTGCTTTATATTATCCTTCTGGACATGTTGTGACTTGTGCTGTTCTAATTAGGAGCCAGACACCTCTCCTCGGACAGTATCTTTACCTTGGACATTCAGATATCAGGCGAGTACATTCTCTGATCATTTCATATCCTGCTTAAAATTATTTCCTGCATTAAATTACTTTACTTGTACTGTCACGTTGGTCATACGGGTTGGTACTATACGAATCCCTTCTTGAGATGTTATCCTTAGGGAGCATTGGGTACTACATGTTCTGTGCGTTTCACTTACATGTCGTATCACTATGCTTCACAGGTTCTTCGTTCACTTGTGACATATACTCTTATGATCACAGAGTCTCCTAGAATCCCCATTTTTGGGACTACTATGTATCACCCTTCGGGGGCTTACCACCCTTCGGGGGCTTATCACCTTTCGGAGGTTTATCACCCTTTGGGGGCATATCACCCTTTGGAGGCTTATCACCTTTCGGAGGCTTATCACCCTTCGGGGGCTGTTATATAGTATCATAACATAACCTATTTGGATCCTTGTGTACTGATTGGGGGTACGGGGGAGTAGAAGTAGACATGTGAATAATACCCAAGTAGTATCTTATCAGAATCTCTTCCATAGTGTCTTATCAGAATCTCCTATGCCATTTACATGTCTATATTGTACTCTGACACACTAGCCACATGTTAGTTCTCTATTTATAGTAGATATTTCTATTACAGCTCTCTCTCTGTTTACATATAGCATTTTTTTTAGTACCTGTATCTTACTTTACTGCATGATTATATTTTCTAACCTGCTATGAACTGTTAAGATGTAATATGCTCACTCCTGTCCTGACTGGACATGTTGATAAATTTTACAGATAGCCTGGAGGTTGCCTGCTAGCCTAGAGGAGACAGTAGAGGTTGCATAGATAGCTAGAGTTTTTTCTTATAGTTTATTTTCAGTCATCTTGAGTTGTATTTATGGATTACTGTATTTGGGTTTTGAGATGTATCCTGAGTTTGTATCTTAGACACTAGACTTCTATCTGTTATATCTCTTTTCGATTTCATATTTTATCTATCTTCCTTTATGCTCTACCTTAGATGTGATTGAGTTTACATTCTGTTATGTCACCCCCATTCGGGGAGTATAAACTGTTTAGTCTTATACTGTTAGATGCATTGAGACTTAGGACAGCGTTCTACTGCCGACACTGCGGCGTAGGCTGGGCGTTGTTACGTTCTCGTGCCCTAACTCTAGGGTACGGGTCGTGACAGAAGTGTCGATCCCCGTTAGCATGGGATGATATGGGAGAGAGGCAGATGCTCGGTCCAAAAATGATTTCCCAGACAGTTGAAGTGGTCAGAAGAGTTCGGGATCATCTTCGAGTTGCCCAAGATCGCCAGTGCCATTGGGCCGATTCTCATCGGCGCCCTCTCGAGTTTTCTGTCGGCGACCATGTATTCCTGAGGATTTTGCCTAACCGTGGCGTC
This sequence comes from Iris pallida, assembly GCA_029216955.1. Lineage (NCBI taxonomy): Eukaryota > Viridiplantae > Streptophyta > Magnoliopsida > Asparagales > Iridaceae > Iris > Iris pallida. The sequence continues at coordinate 9,626,329 of JANAVB010044620.1, read as the reverse complement.
ATTCGTTTCGGCGCACAGGGAAAGCTTAGTCCTAGGTATATAGGGCCGTTCGATATTCTGGAGCGAGTAGGAGATGTGTCCTATCGTCTCGCTCTTCCGTCGTCGCTAAGCGAGGTGCATGACGTGTTCCATGTATCCCAATTACGACGGTATATCCCAGACCCGAGCCACGTCCTGGATCATTCGGAATTGGCTGTTGGTACCAACCTTTCGTATGAGGAGAGGCCCGTGTCTATATTAGACCGGAGAGAGAAGATACTCAAGAACAAGACTATCAAGTTAGTCCAAGTTGCTTGGGGTCATCACTCTTTGGGTGAGTCAACATGGGAGCGTGAGGATGATATCCGATCGCGATATCCCGACTTGTTTGACTTGTGAGGTATAATATCTTCCTTATGCCTCATGCCTTTGGTTCTTGCTTGAATGAGTGATTGATTGCCTAATAATAGCTTGCATGTGATTAAATAGCTTGTCCTCGTCTCTCTAGCCTCTTAATTAAATTCCGAGAACAAAATTCTTTTAAGGTAGGTCGAGTTGTAATGCCTGTGGTCCGTATTACGTATTCTTGGAATACGTGTACGTATTTTATCTTGTATTGCATGATTCCTTGCTTAGCTTCCTTCTTGGCTTGGTTTATTTTCTGGGTTGGTTCGGCTTGGATTTGGTTTTGCCTTGGTTCATGATGAACCAAGAGTGAACCCCTACCTACCACCACTTTAGTATTTATTATCCATTCTTCCTTCTCTCTCTTCATTACTCTTTTCTTTCCTCCATTAACTCCTTCACCTACCAGAGAGAGAGGCATATAGGCAAGTGCAACTTGCTTCATGGAGGAACTCTAATTTTATTGCTTCATTCTCTTCCTTACAGTATTTTAACTTACTTTAGTACTTGGCATTTTTACTTTCCATGGCCTGATTCTTGTAGATCTAAGTCTATTTTATTTTCGGATTTCTTGAGTTTTGATCTACTTAATCTTGTTATTTCTAAGTTTTGATGGTTCTATGTTGTGGAGAATTTTGTTCTGCCCCATTTTGACCTATGGAAGTTCGGATTTGGGCTCCGGAAGATGGAGTTATGGAGCTTGAGAACTTGGCTCCCATGATGTTCTTCTTCTCGGAATTTTGGAGAAGATGAACTGTGCTTTGACTTGACTGCATGAATATTTCATGCGACGAGTGTTCTTTTAGCCGCATGACTGGAAGAACTTCAGGCCGCATAAGCCTGCTCTCATCCTTGGCCACATAGATCGAGTCATTCTTGAGCCGCATGAGACTCTACCCCTTTTTGAGCCGCATGCGCCCTCCCCTTTTCTGGCCGTATGGGACCGCACTTCTTCCAACCGCATGGATTCCCCAGCCACATCTAGCCGTATAAACCCGCTCGACCCCAGCCGCATAAGACTCCGCTCCTCTTGAGCCGCATAGGCCCCGCATTCCGCTAGCCGCATAGACCTGCTTCCCGCTTACCGCATGAGGCTCAACTTCTTCAGCCGCATGCAACCCACTTGCTCTCATCCACAGGAACCCTTCCTCCTTCAGCCGTATATGCTCCACTCTTCCCGCTAGCCGCATATACCTCCTTCTCCGTGAACCGCATGGGCTTTGGACCCTGAGCCGCATGTACCCGCATCAGTCCGACCTCGTGGGTTCATATTCCTTGGCAGCATGAGCCCCTGAACCCCGAACCGTCCTGAACTGCATTAGCTTGATTTCTGAACAGCATAGGCTTTGGACCCTGAGCCGCATGGCCCCTCCCTGTACCTTGCTTTAATGATTAGTTATTATTATTACTTGATTATTACTGTTAATTTATGTCTTGTAACCTCAGATCAACTTGGGTCTCCTGATTGAATGCTTGTACTATGATGCCCTCCACATGTACCTGAACACGAAAGTGACCCGTCGTGGTGCACTCCTGACAAGTAAATATGACATGACCTGATAGTGGCCCGTCGTGGCGCACTCTTGACCAGTAAATTTGACATAATAACCTGACATGATATATCTTGATGAGCTGTTGTGACGGCTACCTGATATGACATGACCTGTATAAGTAACCTATACGCCGTGGACGATTGTGCTTGTACAAATAATCCAGTCCTGTCTTGCATCATATCTAGGAGGGGACTCCTGAGTACCACGGTCAGGAGTACCTACTGAAATGGACTAAGGCTAATAACTAGATTAATACATTAGTCATAAAGAGATCTCCCAGCTACAGGCAATCCCGTTACCTGGGCGCGCCTGGGATATGTAGCCTGCCGTCGAGTAGGGCACATTTCCAGTACACTGTCATGTGTTGCACCCTTCAAGCTACCTAAGGGTACATGCGTTTCCTGGATGATGTACTCACCTGAATTCAACCCCTAATTTTCGACCTGGGTAACCTGGATGGTCTGCAGGGCTTGTGGTTGTGGAATGATCTCACTGCATCTTGCTAGTAACTAGGCCTGTGATAACCCTAGCTAGTTAAAGTATCAAGCCGTACTTATTTGCTTGGCCGTGATTGTTGGATGGGGAATTATCAGTCTAGTCTTGCCTTGATCATGTATAGATTATTACGTGCTCTGACTTCTTATATTATCTTGCTGATAAATGGGAGAAGCCAAGTTCGGTTCAAACGAAGGGTTACAATCCCAGTCCTTGTTTGGTTTAAGGATTGTAACCTGGTTATCTGAATGGTCCCATGGTTATCTTACCGTATATCCTCGTGATGTTATATTTTCTCCAGTTTTTACTATATATTATTATCTTCTGTGCTAATTGCTGGTTTTATTTCCTAAGTGAAGCTTCCTTTGTGGCACTTGCTCTTTCTGGGGTCTGACCCAGCTGGTTTTGTGTGGCCAGATTTCAGAGTAGCTCCAGAGGATCTACGGACTTTTCAGCCCGATGGTGGCGACTAGACGTAACCAGGGCAATGAGTGGGTTTATTTTTGATCTCCCACTTTATTGTAAAAATATTCTTTTGAGGCGTTTAGCCGACGAGCACCTGTTTAGCTCGATTGAATTTACTTACTATCTGCTTACGGGCTGTAACATGATTGACAGATCCTAGGGTTGATCATGTATGACTAAACTCTTGCTAGTCCTAACATTTTGTAACGACTAGCTTCATGATCAGCTGAATATGTAATATTTGGGACGCCTTATTATTGTATATTTAATGATCATACATCTTCTGACTTACTTACTTGCTTGTGATTGAGACACTAGGCTTGTTCATGACCATAGGAGACTGTTGGCTTGTAGTAAATCCTCATGTATCTAGACAGCCGTGACCGTATAGCGAGATGGATTCCATTTCATATACGTAGCTGGCTATGTCTGCCCCCGCTCTCCAGTATTCTGGTTCTGGGACATGACACAGGCCAACAAACGTAAATTGGCATGAATATTCTAGCTCCTCTTTTAACATGTTATACTTGGTGAATATTCCATTATCTGCGAGGAGAATGGTTTTCACTAGATCAACAAAGGCCAATTTGTGGCATGATACTCTACTGAATGCTTATGAAATTTATACTGCACCTGTTAAGGTCATCTATGTTTTGTTACTAAATTTTTTTCTTTCTGTAATTCGTAATCCTGTACATATAGTAATTTAACAGAGAAACAAGGAAACATGGTATAGTCTCTCAGTAAACATTTATTAAACCCATTAAACTATCCACCATAAACATTGGCCAAAGACTTGCATCCAATTCCTTGCCCAAATGGTTCATTATATGAGCAATGTACACTTTCAAAACTCAAAATTTGTTCTTTGATCTTATGTGCTTATTTGTATATAAGTTTATGTAGTCCAGTTCTCCTTAGAGTACAACTTTGTCTTTGTTGATATATTTGGAAGGTATCTTGTCAAATTTTAGGCATATATTTGTGAAAAAAATCTTGAACCATTATGCTCTAAAATACAGTAAAGACCTCCAAGGAATAGAAAATCAATTAAGTCAACGTCCTTTGAATTGAATTTTCATGAGAACAAACTCCAAAAGGTTTACCTCCAAAAGAAAACGAGCATGAAATAACATAATACTTATATGTCGATAGGAACAGTACTAATTTTAGTAGAAAGGCATTGATTTTGGTGTCTTAATGCCTTTTAGAGTTTCAATAATTTATCCAACATGGATGCATCACCATTTTTGTGTATCATGGTTTCCTAGAACACTGACAAGTTACATCAATGCAGAACTGAGCAACATTATGGGGCTGTTTGGATAGATGTAACTCTTTGAAAGTGTGAAAGTGGCACTTACGTCATGATGAGTTGCAGTTGAAAGTGTGAAAGTGGCACTTACCAAAATGTGTTTGGATGTAGTAATTTTTGTCTCCTGCAAGTGGAAGAAAAATGAGTTTGGTGTTTGGATGGTTGTTGAAAGTGAAAAAAAATGAGTTCGGTTGTTTGGATTGTTGAAAGTGAAAGTTTGTTGAAGATGTGGTAAACCTAGGTATGGTTACCCCCAACCTTTTTTGGGTGTAAAGATTAAAAATTAGTATTGTTATTATAAATAAATGAAATATATATATACATATATATATATACATATATATACATATATATATATATATATATATTTTTTTTTTTTTTTTTTTTTTTTTTTTTTTTTTTTTTTTTTTTTTTTTTACATATATATACATATATATATATATACATATATATATATATATTATATATACATATATATATATATATATATATATATATATATATATATATATATAGACAAATAAAATTAAGTTTGATAATTAAATTAAGAGAAATTAGTTTATTTATTGAATTAAAAAGTCAAAGAACTTTTTAAACCCAATATTAAATTAATTATCTTTTTTATCTAATTAAATTAATTATCAAACTAAAGCTATTAAAATTAAATACATTAGCTATTAAAATTAAAGCCATTAAAATTAAAATTACTTAAATAACTAAACACTTCTTCTGGACTCTTCTTCATGTGGGCGAGAGCCTATCAAACTAATAAAGCTATTAAAATTAAATACATTAGCTGTCCTCTTCACACTTCTTCGTCTGACTCTTCTTCTTCCTCTTCACACCTTTTTTTTTGGAGCGGTGGTCGCCCACCACCCCGCCCGGTCCTCGCCTCCAGTTGACCCCTCCACCTCGTCTCCCCTGACGAGTTCCATCTTCTTCTCCCGACCCTCAAATCCCCAAAGTTTTTTTTTTCCTGAGGAAGAAGAAGGGCGCGACCACCCTCGTCCGGTGGCCGCTCCAGGTCTAGCTCCCGGTGGCCGCTCCAGATACGGTGACCCTAACAAACTAGAGTTTCACCTCATTTTTTGATGTGAAACTGATCAACCTTCTCTTCTCCAGACCACCACAACCGGAGTTCCACTCTTTTTCTTAGGATGTGAAACTGAGCAATTTTGTGGGGGACAGGAACTGCAATCCATCCCATCAGCCAAAAAAATCAAGTTCCAAACCTTCTTACCAAACACACGAACTCGTGGAAGTTCAAGGCAGTTGCAATTTTTTTTGCAGTTTCATCTCAGTTTTGGCCAACCAAACAGGCCCAATGCAAGAGACTTTCTTTCTCTGGGAATAATACGAAGACTGCAGTCTAGCTCATATTCGTTGAGCTGTCAAGATTGGAAGAAATTTTATCTATTTTTAAGTCAGAAAATCATATATGAAATCAGTTAGACTATCACAAATTATGAAATTTTCTTTTTTTACTAGATTATGGATATATGATATTGATTATATTCATTACTAGTATACAATTACGTTCTTGAATCTTGCTTTCAGATTTGATGTCCATATATCTTGTTATCAGTTGATAAATGCTATTTTTTTAAAACTTTTAGTTCCCAATTGATATCTGTTTCTACAAACATGTACACATAATTATTAAATCTATTTTTCCTTGTTCTCTCAGGAACTACATGAAAAATGAAGGCTGGACTATGATGGGATGTGCTTCGGGTTCAAATATTTTGTTATATAATTAGGCAATGTGCCATGTATTTTGATTTACTTGTATATTTAGGTTTTAGATATTTAAGATATTGTACAAAAATCGTTTATTTTGGTTATTTGGATGTGGTTGGATGTTTGTGGTGTACAAACGTGTATTTGTTAATATAAAATTATGTATTATAGTTCTTTGATGTTTGCGATGTTCTAGATTATATTGATATTATGTGTTTGGTAACTGGAAAAGGAAGCATTGATGGTGTTAGAAAACGTCAAGAAATATATGAATTTTACTACAAAATATTATTTCTTGATGGGTTTTAAATGTCAAGAAAGGATTTTCTTGACGGTCATTTCCTGTCATCTAGACCCGAGTCAAGAAAAGTTCATGTTTACCTTGACGGTTTTGTTCCTATGTTTCCTTGACGGCTAAAAACGGTCAAGAAAAATATCTTAGTTGACGGTTTAAAATCGTCAAGAAAAACAGATCCAACAACCGTCAAGAAAAATGCAGACTTTTTTTGACTCTGGCCTAGTTGACGGATCCACAGCTGTCAAGATAACCCTTTTTTGATGAGAAATAGCCGTCAAGAATAACCTTTTTTCTTGTAGTGAATAATATATATGTCGTGGCTAAAAGAAAATATCAGATAAACTAAAACACAACGTGTGCTAACGATCCTATAGAGGGCAATACGATGCGTACCTAACAATCTAGAGAGGGTTTCTATCGCTTCATGGTGCATGCCTAGTGATCGAGAGTGGTCAATTACCAACTCTTATTAATAGTATCATTGAAGTCAAGTAAAGTCAGGTTCAAGTCAAGTCAAGTCCAAGTAACATATGTAAAAGATCAAGTCAAGTTGTACATGATGGAACTGAGGATTTCCAGGACCACGTGTCACGACCCGCACCCGTTTTTTAGGATACGGGTGCATTTCCAAGCCAGCCTACACCACAGTGTCGACGGTAGAATGCTGTCAAGGTCATGATGCTCAAAATTAGATATATAATAACTTTTTGCTCATTCACAATAACTAAATTAAACTTACAATATTCACAAGTTTTACATTTGCAAAAATATAAACTCTTACAAATATTGAAAGTTACTACAACTCATCTATCTAGCTAATCTCTAGATTTTGGCCTGCAAGTACACCCATCTCTCTCCATGGCTTAGAGTAGTCGCAATTAACCTGAAAAATGTTAGTTTTCAGTCAGAAATGGAATGAGTACAATTCATTGAGTGCAGTTCCAATATATGATAACGACTATAAAACAGAAGTTAGCCATAAAAGACATGATAAGAGAATCTACTATAACATGGCAATACAATGAACTAGAGAAAGAAAAATATATAAAACATATAAAAGGGTAAAACGAGGAACATAGCTATCTAAGTGTGTTGAAGTACTCCTTTCGAAGTGTGATTGGCTGGGACACTACACCGCACAGTCTACGAGGTCTACTTTGCATAAAATAAACAATGTCTACGAGGTCTACTTTGTATGAAATAAAACAATGTCTACGAGGTCTACTTTGCATGAAATAAAACAATGTCTACGGTCAGATCACACATCTACTTGGTACTTCCCCTTTCCCGTGTTCGGTCAAGTAAGAAACACGATAAGATAGGAAAGGAAGACAAAATGTGGTATTCGTGTGACGAGCGTGTCGAGAATCAAATATTAAATGACTAACAATAAACTATAGTAATTAACTTTATCGAAAACAAACAACAAATGTACTCGCCTGGGGTCCTTAGATGTGAAACTGATAGTCCTATTACGTTCGGAATAGTCCTGTTGGCTATGATTGTTGTAAAGAAATCCGAAATCGTAAGGAACATATGAAGAATGATTAGTGACGATTAAAATTAATCTAAGAGAAAATTATTTTTAGATGAGAAATTTTTTGTTTAGAATGAATATATATATATATATATATATATATATATATATATATATATATATATATATATATATATATATATATATATATATATATATATATTTACTATATGTTTCAAAAACTATATATTTATATATAGTCAAAAGCATATATCTTGAAAGTTTATTTATACCATATAAAAGACCAAAGTAGTTATTTATATACATTTCAAAGCCCATATGTATACATACACTTTTAGATATTTTTATAAGAAATTATTTATAATTATTTTAGGAAGCCTTGCAAAACATATTTAGAAAAATACTTTTTAAGAAATTCCCCACTAATTATTAGTCAAAATAATATTTAGTTTTGGAAGTGTTCATAAACACCTTTTTGAATTTCATTATAGAGGCTAAAAATATTTTTATTTAAGACTGAGGCCCATTATATATGGTTTATACCCTCTAAAAATATATTCATATAAATAATATTACTAAGACCAGTATACTTAAGCCCATACTGCTGTAGCCCAAAAGTCCACTGGTTATTAAGCCCAAGGTAAATAATAATGATAATAATAAATGTTAATAGTACAGTACTTTACATTAGAAGAAGAAGGACATACTGTTATATGTAAGAACCTTCATCATCATTAATGCTCTGTCCCCATCCTTTCCTATTTCTCAAAAGAGAGAGAGAGAGAGAGAGAGAGAGGGAACGAGAGAACTAAAGGAAGAGGGAGAGAGTATAGAGAGATGAGAGAGAGCGTGAAGAAGGAGGAAGGGTCGGGAGAGATTACCGGAGGTGCTCACGTGCGCTGTCGGCACAGAGGTGCGGTACCCGCGGTCCATGGTGGCAGAGGGATGAATGACCAAAGTTGGAGCGGATCGGGGTACGAGATGCAAGGCCGGTCGGTCAGATGGCAGACTGGGCGGTGTTCCAGTTGGACGGGGATGCTGCTCAAGGCTCAACGCCGGAGACGTACTGGAATTTGTATGTCGGTTTGGGGTCGATAGATCGTATCCGTATCGGACACGGGGATCTATAATTGTAATGTAATACAGTTGAATAAGATGGTGTAGACACGGACACACGAGTCCGGACATGGGACACAGTGATTTATGTGGTGGTGGTTATTGCTATTTGTGGTGGTAGTTAACTGTCCGGGGTGGACAGAGGGCTTGGTGATGATCTTGGTCGTGAAAATAGAGTCGACACGGTCGGATTTGGTCACGAGGAAGGAGTTAGGTGGTTGATATAAATTCAGATTTTAGTCGGCCATTAAGGGGATTAGGAAGTCTCCTATTCGAATGTAGGCAACGAATACATGGACGAGGTTTGGTATACTAGTTTGATTCATAACTTAATAGTTGGCCAATTATAAGGGCACAAGTTTTTTTTGATCGGGGCTAGTCAGGATTAGGGCTAGCCAGGTTTTGAGGAAATTTTACTCGAGCTGTCCAAATTTTTCATTCAGGGGCTGTCCAAACCCCACACCCTCCAAACCCGAAAAATCACTCTCATTTCAAATTTTCACTCTCTCTCTTCACAAACCTTTAGCTTTCTTCTTCTTCTTCTTCTATCCATCTTCTTCTTCTCCACCATTTACATTCTCACATCTTCATCAAAATCCTAGTTTTTTCTCATCATCTTCTTCTTCTCCACCATTTCCATCATCACCATCTCCATCAAAACCCTAGTTTCATTCTCTTTCCCAATTTCGATGGCACCCCAAAAATTAAATAAACCCTAAAATGTATAAAAATAAAGGTTAAATACTTCTTTCCTCACAAAGAATGCGTAGAAATAAATCCTAAAATGCATATTTCACTCTATTATCAAGATTGAAATAAATCCTAACATGTTTTTTTCATTCGGAAATGTCGACTTTAGGACTGCCAGAAATTGTGGCAGTCCTGAAAGGAACTTGCTGTACAGCAAGTATCTTTCAGGACTGCCTCAATTTCTGGCAGTCCTCAATATGTCTAGGACTGCCAGAAATTATGGCAGTCCTGTTGTAGAGCATGTCCCTTTCAGGACTGCTATAATTTCTGGCAGTCCTCATTACTTCTAGGACTGTCAAAAATTGTGGCAGTCCTCATTACTTTCAGGACTGCCACAATTCCTGGCAGTCCTCATTATCTTTTATACCTACCACTTGGATAGCCCTGAGTAATTTTTTCAGTGGCAAACTTGTAAATAATAAAAAACTATCACTTGGACAGCCCCGATCAAAAAAAGCTGTGCCCTTATAATTAGCCTTAATAGTTCCAGATTGTAAGCTAAGTTTATTCCTGTTGTAAGTCAAGTCCAACTCTATATCGAGTTACATGTCTTATGTGACTCAAATTGGAAGACGTGTTGTCTATATGTAACTTATTCATTACCAACATTGCTCTTAAATGAGCCTGTTAGCAGTCCATACTTGTAGTAGCCCTTGGACCCAATAGTAGGGGTTAGCATATAGCGGTTTAGTTTGAAATATTCTTCCTAAACCCTTTGAAAAATGGGTTTTTGCCAAAGCCCTTGTTTCCCAGGCTAGTTAATCAGTAATAATAATCATAATAATGGTAATAGTAATACTAGTGGAACAATAATAGAAGTAATACTAATTTAGGTTCAAGGTTTTCAATAATCGATTAGTAAGTTAAAATAATATCTGATGATATTTAAAATAGAATTTCATGAATCCAAGCTTTTAAAATAAAAGATAGTGGTAACCAAACAAATCTACAAATATATATTGTCGTAATTTTCAAATAACTGGTAAGGTATTTTTCCCTATAATTATCAAACAAATATATATTTTTATTAGCCAGAGGCCAATCAAATCTAAATATAACAAAATAAAATTAACAAAGGTTAGTATTATCAAAATAATTCAAACATTGTTTTATAACTTCAAAATCTAATTTAACAATAGTTTGTCAAGCCTCGTTGTCGTCGAATGTATCTTTTATAGAATTTATTTTTCCTACAAGAAAATATTTAAAAATAAAATAAGATAAAATAAAAATAATTTTTTTGACAATTTGGGAAGAGGAGTTACACCACGGATAAGTGTGCATATTGGTCGATAGAAAGTTAACAGATTTAAAACGTGTTCTAACACTTCATAGGCAAAAACTAGGGTTCACAAATTGTACCTGCGATAAGAAGAAGACAAAATTTTCCAGCAACCTCGAGCAGTCAGAGATCTCAAGATCTTCTACACGTATTCCTTCCTCAGGTTGGACGTCGTGTGGGCGATGATCTTCCAACATTTCTTCCCTTGACTATCCTTTCTTCCTCTCCTCTTGTGATGAATGAATTAGAGAAAGATGCTCTTCTTAGGATACATATGACAGCCAGAGAATAGAAGGTATATATCGGCTACGGCGGGAACCGTGAGGAGAAATTAGGTTTAGGTCTCCTAACGAGTCTAGGTATCCCATGTTCATCCCGAACACACAACCCATGCCTGTTAAAAATAGCTCGATCCACTAAATACCTACTGTTGCGCTACCTTCCTAATTCTAAATTACGTTTATGGGCTTCTTCTTATTATATTTTTGTTTATTTTTTTATTTTAAGATATCGAATGTCCGTCAATCAAAATAAGTTACTGACAACTACATTGATCGAAATCTTTTATCCTTAAGTAAAACCACTCAACTTTATTTATCATATCAGATATAATCCACCTGTAGGGTTTACATGACAATCCTTGTGAGTTTCTTAAGGGGACATCATCAACCCGATATATCGGGACATGGATTTCTTTTATAATCAACATCCCATCATACACATAATGCCATTACTCAATTCATAGAGGTTATTGACTTATTATGATCTCACTTTTTATGAATCAAAGTAATGCACACTATATATACATGTCTATTATTATATCCGGATTAAGAGCACAAACATCCATAATAACAGAGTTATTTGTTCTCTTATGTAGTCAGTACAAAGAGAACAACCTCAAATGGTCCTGTTCAATACACACAAAGTGCACTAATATAAACCTATAGTCAAGATAGACTAATGCCAGATTATATTACAACCTTACCAATGGTTTATCCAAATCCATCTAGGTTGTGAACCATTTATATATTCTACAAGAAACTGATAATATGATCTTCTGTGTGTCACCACATACCATATTATCTATAATGCAGACACTTGTATTAGCATATAACAAATATAAAATACTAATATTTGTCCATATGATTCTTATTAAAAAATAATAACAAAATATAGTTAATATAAAAGTGATGCTTTTAGTATATAACCCTAAAAATCTCCTACTTATACTCAAAGTATTACTTTTTAGTATATTGTTACAAATCTTCCACTTATACTTAAAGTCATACGGCCATGCATCTGACTTCCATTCCCTCAACATGACTATTAAAAGCCGTAGCCGGTAAGCTCTTTGTAAAGGGAGCAGCTAGGTTGTATGTTGATGCTATCTTGGTCACAACAACATCTCCTCTTTTTACGATATCTCATATCAGGTGGTACTTACCCTCAATGTGTTTACCTGTCTTATGGGCTCGTGGTTCCTTCGGGTTTGCAACTGCACCACTATTATCATAATAAAGTATAATAGTCTTAGGCAAACTAGGTACCACATCCAAGTCCAATAGAAAGTTTCTGAGCCAAACTGCTTCTTTGGCTGCCTCAGAGGCTGCCACATACTCGACTTCCATGGTGGAATCAATAATATATTTTTGCTTAATGCTCCTCCATACTATGGCTCCACCTCCCAAGGTAAATACATAATTTGAGATAGATTTTCTGGAATCCCTATCTGACTAAAAATCTGAGTCTGTATACCCCAAGGGCACTAAACTGTCTGCCTGGTAAACTAACATATAATGTTTAGTCCTTTTTAGGTACTTCAAAATATATTTTATCGCAGTCTAGTGATTTTGTCCTGGGTTAAACTGATATTTGCTAACCATGCCTAGGTAAAACAGATGTCTGGTTTCATATAAAGAAGTGCATACATTAAGCTTCCTACTGCCGAAGCATAAGGAATCGCTTTTATGTCCTCTATCTCTTTAGGTGTCCACAAACCCTGTTCCTTTGATAGAGTTATTCCATGCCTAAAAGGTAGAAAACCTTTCTTGGAATTATGCAAGCTAAAATGAGTTAATACAGTATCGATATAGGCCGATTGAGATAAGCCTAACATCATTTTCTTGTGATCGCGTAAAACTTTGATCCCAAGGATGTGACCTACTTCTCCCTAGTCCTTTATATCAGACTATTTGGATAAGTATACCCTTACGTTATATAACACCTTCACATTATTTCCAATGAGCAATATGTCATCCATATAAAGTACTAGGAATATTACCACATTTCTGTCACATTTTTTGTACACACAAGATTCATCCGGACATTGATAAAATCCATAGGATTTATCACCAAACCAAAAAGATGTTCCAAGATCTGGAAGCTTGCTTAAGCCCATAAATGAACTTCTTGAGCTTACAAACAAGGTGCTCTTGGCCCTTTTCAATGAACCCGTCTTGTTGCTTCTGTCACGCCCCAGAACCAGAATACTGAAGAGCGGAGGACAGACACAGCCAGCTACATATATTAAAGTGAATTCTACTCGATATATGGTCACGGCTGTCTAGATACATGAGGGTTTAACTACAAGCCAATAGTCTTTTAAGTTCAAGAACAAGCCTAGTGTCTCAATCTCAAGCAAACAAGTAAATATCACAAGATGGTAGATCATCAGACATACAAGGTAAGGTGTCCCATACATTACATATTCAGATGATCATGAAACTAGTCATACAAAATACGAAGACTAGCAAGAGTTTAAGTCATACATGATCAACCCTAGGATTTGTCAATCATGTTATAGCCCGTAGACAGATAGTAAGTAAAGTTGCAAACGAGCTAACACTTGCTCGACGGCTAAACGCCTCAAAAGAATAATTTACAATGGAGTGGAAGAGCAAAATAAAACTCACTCATTGCCAGGGTTGCGCCTAGTGTTCACCATCTGGCTGGAAGGCTGGAAGATCCTCGGGTCCTACTCCGAAATCTGGCCATACAAAACCAGCTGGGTCAGACCCCAAAAAGAGCCAGTGCCACAAGGGAGGCTTCACTTAAGAACTAAAACTAACAATTTGCACAAAAACACAATTATATAATAAAAGACTAGGGATATAGAAAATCATGATGATACACGATAAGATAACCATGGGACTATTCAGATAACCAAGTTACAACCCTTAAACCAAATAAGGACCGGAGTTGTAACCCTTCATCTGAACGGAACTTGGGTTAGGCTCAAAATCGTCTCAAGATGATCGAAATCCAAGCCAAGAATTGCGTATATAACGGAATAGTCAATGTACGCTAATCTGGAAGTGAAAGTTTCCCAATTCGATTGAGTCTTTTGTGATGGTAAACTGACCTAGCAGTACCCGACGGTGTGGTGGACCAACCATTCTTCTTAATTAGGTTCAGGATCTGCCTTCTCCAACCCAGAATAGATGGCTCCTGCAGAACAAGGCTCTTTCTTAGTTCCAACAACCTGGGATGCCTTATTCTTATAAGCTCCATTTATTACATCACCTTCTTTACCTCTCTTGGAGATCCCCAATCTCCACCATTTATCGATAAAGTAAAACACAAGCAATCAGGTCATGTAACAATCTTGTACAGGATCAGGGCAAGATTGGACTGGGCTACATCCATCAATCACCAGCAAGCAAAGAGTACGGCTTGATACTTTAACTAGTTAGGATTATCACAAGCCTAATTACTAGCAAGATGCAATGAGAATTCCAACAGTAACAGGCCCTACAATTATCCAGGTTATCCAGGCAAGGTTGATTATCAAAGTTATCCAGAATTATTAGATGGCTTAGAGTGCAACACATAACAGTGTGTCTTATACTTATTTCATGAGTGTGTCCCACATGATAGTGGACTGGAAATGTGCCCTACTCGACGGCAGGCTACAAGTCCATCAGGTGTGGCCGGGATAACGGGATCGCCTATAACTGGGGAAATCTCCCTTAGAATGAACTACTTGATTAATCTAGTCATTAACCTTAGTCAAATTCAGTATGAATCCCTGACCGTGGTAACCAGGGACTCATGTCCTAGCCATGATGCAAGACGAGACTAGACTAGTAGCTTTTACAAACAAAGTCCAAAGCAATCACCCACGGTGTCAAGACGAGAATGTTCTTAGCATGTCAAGTTAGCCATCGCAACAGTGTTCAAGGTTACATGTCAAGATTACTTAGCAGGTCAAGATAACCGTCGTAACGGTGTTCATGACTTCATGTCAGGATTACTTGTCAGGGGTGCACCACAATGGGTCACCATCATGTCATGTTAATTATACTTGTTACTCGTTAGGAGTGCGCTACGACGGGCCACTATCATGTGTTTTCACAAAATCATGCCGTGTACAGATTATTATTACAATATTGACATACCATGATTATATCGAGTTCATGTCAAAAAGGCGTATCTAGGGCAATGGATGCCAGGGCCATACTGCGCCGGGCAAGGGGGGTAAGATACGCTAGTGCTAAGAAGCCTCCGGGCAGGGGAGTACGCCAAAGGAGTACGCCAAAGAGAAGTATGCATAAAGGAAGTACGCGTAAAAGAATATGCGTAAAAGAGTACGTGTGAAGGAATATGCGTAAAAGAGTACGCACGAAGGAATATACGTAAAAGAGTACGCGCATAAAAAGTACGCGTGAAGGAGTACGCGTGAAGGAATATGCGTGAAGGAATACGCGTGAAGGAATATGCGTGAAGGAATACGCGTAAAAAAGTACGCACGAATGAAGTACAGTTACGCATAAAACTTGTTTCACGCCAAGGCAGTGTAGACTTTGTTTTACGCGTAAAACAGATTCACGCTGACACGAATAAACGTGGGCGTAGAATTTGATATTACGCGAGCACGTATAGACGTGGGCGTAGAGCTTGATAGTACGCGAGCACGTATAAACGTGGGCGTAGAGCTTGATAGTACGCGAGCACGTATAAACGTGGGCGTATGGAATCTCCAGAACTCCAAACTCCATGAAACCTTCAATCTAAGCCAAAAATGGGACTTCCATATATCAAAAATAGGGTAGAACAAAATTCTCTACAACATGGAACAACCAAAACTTGAAAATAAGGAAGTTGATAGATCAAAACCTAAGAAATCCGAAAATACAACAAACTTAGATCTACAAGAAATAAACCGTGGAAATGAAAAATGCTAAGTACTAAAGTGTCTTAGAATCTCGTGAGGAAGACAATGAAACAACAAAATGGAGTTCCTCTATGAAGCAAGTTGCACTTGTCTAAACCTCTCTCTTGGTAGGTGGAGAGAGTTATGAGGAAGAAGAAGAGTAAATGAAAAGTAAGAAGTAATGAAGAGAGAGAAAGGGTTGGTGGGTTTTAAATGGAGATGGTGGTAGGTAGGGGGTTGGGTTCATGATGAACCACCCTAAACCAAAACAAACTAACCCAAGCCGAACCCAAGTCAAGATAAACCAAAATAAACCAAGTCATGCAAGATTAAGCTAGACAAGTCTGATTACGGGTCAGAATTCCGTACACGTATACTGAAAATACGTATAACGAAAAACGGATGTGACAACTTCATATATATGTTTTCTTCAAGACTTTCATTAAGGAAAGCTGTCTTAACATCCATTTGCCAAATCTAATAATCGAGATAAGCTGCAATAGATAAACACTACAAAAATTTGTCAGATTAGCGACGGCACAATACGTCGCTAATCTCGGTGAAAACGTTGCTAAATTAATTTAGCGACGTTTAAGGCGACGTTTCGGGAACGACGAAAAAAATGTGTCGCTAAACGAGAAAACGTCGTAAAACGTCGCTAGGGCGACGTTATTTGGCGACGTTATTAACGTCGCTAATTAGCGACGCGACGTAATTTGCGATGTTTATTGGTTGACGCCAATTAGCGACGTAAACGGCGACGTTATTGTGTTGTCGCCGTTTGGCGACACTTTTACGACGTTTTGGCGACGACGAGCTGACATCAGATTATGGTGCCATGTGTTGCCCCGTCAGCATTTAGCGACGCGTTTAGCGACATTTATTAACGTCGCTAATTTTTAGCGACTAATGTTAACGTCGCTAAATACGTCGCTAAGTTAAAAAAATATAAAAAAATAGGTTCCAGAATATAAATGGTGTTGGAGCTAGAGCATGAGCCAAAATACAGAATACGAAATACAAAATACAAAATCCAATCCCTGGGTTCGCCGACTCCCTCGGTGGAACACTTAACTCCGGCACGCACAATACATTCCAGAATATTCAAAAAATATAAAGAAAAAATACTATCCGCAACGAACAATATCAATATATAAAATCCTCAACAAACCAAATCAATATCCGTAAATACGTACAAGCTCAGTATCCTCAACGAAAAAACTGAATATCGCCAAATACGTACAAAGTCAAAATACAAAATACAGAATCTAATCCCTGGGTTCGCCGAAAATACAAAGACACAGTTCTAATTCATATGTGTTTTAAGTGTGAGAACGGATGGCTCAGAACATAACCCAAAATTCATTCTAGCATACATTAGTGTGAATCATCTATGTTCTGTACATATGGTGTAGTATACGTTCTTATCGAATCTATTATCTAGTATATGAAGAATGTAACAGAATCAAGATGAACTCACATAATTTACTACTAAAATATCATCTACTACTATATAAGATATAGTAATAGGTTGTCGTATCATCATTGCTGAGGGATGAGGGTCGGAGGACA
The DNA here is from genome assembly GCA_029216955.1 of Iris pallida. Lineage (NCBI taxonomy): Eukaryota > Viridiplantae > Streptophyta > Magnoliopsida > Asparagales > Iridaceae > Iris > Iris pallida. Next base: position 9,608,709 of record JANAVB010044620.1, on the reverse strand, counting down.
GTCAACTTTATCTACGGCTGCATAGTTTTTGCCTCGCCAGTCAAATGGCTGCAGGAACTATGTCCTGATCACCATGTTGTACTATAGTTTCTGCCTCGCCAGTCGAATGGCTGCAGGAACTATATGTCCCGATCACCATGTTACCAATTAACCAACCAACAAAACTACTTGTTACAAATATCGGTACTATATGTCGCGAAACGTCGCTATGACGTCGCTAATAGCGACTAATTTAGCGACATTAGTATGAACGTCACTAAATTCTAATTATATTCACCACCAATTCATTTCCCCCCATTTTACTCTCTCACTCTCCCTCCTCTCCCCTCCGGCACTTTCACTCTCTCCGGCGCTCTCACAGTACTTAAGTGTGAGAACGGATGGCCCAGAACACAACCCAAAATTTATTCTAGCATATATTAGTGTGGATCATTATGTTCTGTACATATGGTGTAATATATGTTCTTATCGTATCTAGTATCTGAAGAATGTAACAGAATCAAGATGAACTCACATAATGTAATACTAAGACATCATCTACTACTATATAAGATATAGTGATAGGTTGTCGTATCATTATTGCCGAGGGATGATGGTCGGAGGACAGTCAACCTTATCTACGGCTACATAGTTTCTGCCTCGCCAGTCGAATGGCTGCAGGAACTATGTCCTGATCACCATGTCGTACCATAGATTAATGCAAATGGAGCTGGAGCCTGAGCCAAAATACAGAATACAAAATACAAAATACAAAATCCAATCCCTGGGTTCGTCGACCCCCTCGGTGGAACACTCAATACCGGCACGCACAATACATTCCAGAATATACAAAAAATATAAAGAAAAATACTATCCGCAACGAACAATGTCAATATATAATATTCGCAAATACGTACAAACTCAGTATCCTCAACGAAAAAACTGAATATCCCCAAATACGTAAAAAGTCAAAAATATAGTACAGTCCAAAAATGTAAAAACGAAACTACTGATCGCCTGGAGCTGGAGCTGGATACGGTGCTGGAGCCGGAGGAGCGCTACCTGATGACGCACAAATACCGCTTGAGTGAGCCAAAGGCATGCAGCCACTTCCCTCCCTCCATTCTCCCTTTTCGTCTCTCATGCTATCAACGTCACAACTTTTCCAGTGTTGCTCCCTCTAATGATGATGAGCGCAAAAATCAAAGACCCCCCTCTCCTTTCTCACTCTTCACAGTTCTCACAACATGAAGGATCAGTGTTTTCTAGTTCTCTTCCATCCATCCATTCCTCCGTTCTGATCAAGCCTCCACATATGATATCCAGCTCAAGTGTAGAGGCGGGGGAGAAGAAGTGGACAGAAAGAGGAAGGGGAAGCAGTACAGCCGACGGCATGACCTGGAGGAAGTACAGAGGCTTTCTTCAACATCCGTAGGAGAACTATAAGGATATATTTTTTCACAACATGTCATCTTGTCAAAGACCCTTAATGTGACAACTATGTTACCACGGTGTCGGAAGACTAACATGTCATAATTTTCTAAGCCGTGTCTTTTGACATAATCCTCCCAACTCTTTCCTCCTATTTAGTAATCTTGCATTTCTTTATGAAGTGCAAGATTACTACATAGGAGGAAAGAGTTGAGAGGATTATGTCAAAGCATACGGCTTAGAAAATTATGACATGTTAGTCTTCCGATACCCCGGTAACATGATATTCACATTAAGGGTCTTTGACAAGGTGACATGTTGTGAAAAGATATATCCTTATAGTTCTCCTACGGATGTTAAAAAAACCTACTGAAATTCCTCTAGGTCTTGCCGCCGGCTGTGCTGCTTCTCCCTCCTCTTCCTGTCCACTTCCTCTCCTCCGTCTCTACACTTGAGCTGGATATCATATGTGGAGGCTTGATCAGAACGAAGGAATGGATGGATGGAAGAGAACTAGAAAATACTGATCCTTCCTGTTGTGATAACTGTGAAGAGTGAAAAAGGAGAGGGGGGTCTTTGATTTTTGCGTTCATCATCATTAGAGGGAGCAACACTGAAAAAGTTGTGACGTTGATAGCATGAGAGAGGGAGAGGGGGAATGGAGGAAGGGAAGTGGCTGCATGCCTTTGGCTCACTCGAGCGATATTTGTGCGTCAGATGAAATACATAAAATTTAATTTTTCTCTAAGTGTGAGAATGGATGGCTCAGAACACAACCCAAAATTCATTCTAGCATACATTAGTGTGAATCATCTATGTTCTGTACATATGGTGTAGTATATGTTCTTATCGTATCTATTATCTGAAGAATGTAACAGAATCAAGATGAACTCACATAATATAATACTAAAACATCATCTACTACTATATAAGATATAGTGATAGGTTATCGTATCATCATTACCGACGGATGAGGGTCGGAGGACAGTCAACTTTATCTATGGCTACATAGTTTCTTTCTCGCCAGTCGAATGGCTGCAGGGACTATGTCCTGATCACCATGTCGTACCGTAGATTTATGCAAATGGAGCTGGAGCTGAAGCCAAAATACAGAATCCAAAATACAAAATACAGAATCCAATCCCTGGGTTCGTCAAAAATACAAATCCAAAGATTGACACACAGTTCTAATTCATGTATTTTAAGTGTGGGAACGGATGGCTCAGAACACAACCCAAAATTCATTCTAGCATACATTAGTGTGAATCATTTATGTTCTGTACATATGGTGTAGTATACGTTCTTATCGATTCTAGTATCTAGTATCTGAAGAATGTAACAGAATCAAGACGAACTCACATAATATAATACTAAAACATCATCTACTACTATATAAGATATAGTGATAGGTTGTCGTATCATCATTGCCGAGGGATGAGGGTCGAAGGACAGTCAACTTTATCTACAGCTATATAGTTTCTGCCTCGCCAGTCGAATGGCTGCAGGGACTATGTCCTGATCACCATATCGTACCGTAGATTTATGCAAATGGAGCTGGAGCTGGAGCCAAAATACAGAATAAATAAGAGAACTATCAGAGAATCACATAAAACTAACTAGAACTGAAATACAGTAATTGACAAATAAATGAGAGAACTATCAGATGTGAGGGGGAATAACACAATAGCGTTGATAGCGAGTGTCACGCCCCAGAACCAGAATACTGGAGAGCGGGGGCAGACATAGCCAGCTACGTATATTGAAATAGAATACATCTCAACTATACGGTCACGGCTGTCTAGATATGAGGGTTTACTACAAGCCAGCAGTCTCTTAAGGTCAAGCCTATTGTCTCAATCTCTAGCAATTAACAGAGTTACAAGACGTTAGAGCATCAAATATATATATATAAGGCGTCCCAAATATTACATATTGGATGATCATGAAGCTAGTCGTACAAAATGATAGGACTAGCAAGAGTTCAGTCATACATGATCAACCCTAGGATTTGTTAATCATGTTTACAGCCCGTAGGCAGACAGTAAGTAAATGTGCATCGAGCTAACAGGTGCTCGTCGGCTAAACGCCTCAAAAGAATAAATTTACATATAAGTGGGTGAAACAAAAAGGAAAACCCACTCTTGGCCCGGGTTCCGTCTAGTTGTTACTATTGGGCTGGAAGCTTGGTAGATCCTCAGGAGCTGCTCCGAAATCTGGCCACACAAAACCAGCTGGGTCAAACCCCAGAAAGAGCAAGTGCCACAAAGGAGGCCACAAATAAGAACAAAAGCCAGCATATCAGAACATAAAGAATAAAAGAAAGTACAAGTAGTAAGGTACACAGGGCGATAAATGACTAGGGACGCGGAACCATTCCGGGAGCCAGGTTACAATCCTTAAACCAGACAATGACCGGGGTTGTAACCCTTCGCCTGAATAGCTCACTGTCTCTACTCATTTATCGTTAAGATAAGTAAAACAAACATGCTCAGGAGATAGCAGGTACTGGAGCTAGACAAGACTTAGACAAGACTGGACACCATCCATTCACAATCGGCCAAGCAAGTACTACGGCTTACTACTTTAACTAACTAGGGTTATCACAAGCCTAATTACTAACAAGATGCAAGTGAGAAACTCCCAGTCCCAAGCCCTGCAGACTATCCAGTTATCCTTCCGCGGGTTGAGAGTTATAGGTGGGTACATTGCCCGGGAGATAAATGTACCCTTAGGTGACTTAGAGGGTGCAACACATGACAGTGTGCTGGAAATGTGCTCTACTCGTCGGCAAGCTACATGTCCATTAAAGCGCCCAGATAACGAGATTGCCTGTGACTGGGAATTCTCCATGTTCTAGTTTGATCTAATAATTAGCCTAATCCAATTTAGCGCGAGTCCCTGGCCGTGGTACCCAGGAAGTCGCGTCCTAGACATGATGCAAGACAAGACAAGTCGATTGTACAAACAAGCAAGCAGGAACACCCACGGTGTCAAGTTGATTATACGAGTTAATTACAAGTTACAAGTCAAGTCAGGAGTGCGCCGCCACGGGCCACTATCAAGTTATCAAGATAAATCATGTCAGGGTGCTTGTTAGGAGTGCACCACTACGGGTCACTATCATGTCAGGTTGGTCATGTCAGGAGTGCACCACTACGGGTCACTGTCGTGTTATGCTAGGTCCTTGTCATACCATGCCATGTACAATAGACATTCCAAACATATTAAGTAAAATCAAGTTCATGACAAAAGGCGTAAGGATATAAAATGGGCGTAAAATATCTAATACAATATCAATATATATAGGACTATAGAAGAGCCAGGCTTAAAGAAAATAAAACCAAATCTCCAAGAGCCAATGGTTTGCGCAAGGGGTCAGGGGTTGGATTGCGCAGGAGTCAAGTGCGCTAGGAGGCCAACTGCGCAGGGTGAGATGCGCAGGGTACCAACTGCGCAGGAGTGAGCTGCGCAGGGTACCAACTGCGCAGGAGTAGATGGCGCAGCAGATGGGTTACGTACAGGAGGATTGCGCAGGGGTGGATTGCGCAATGGTCGACTGCGCAGGGGTTACTTTGCGCATGGCTAGCTTGCGCCAGCGCAATCCAGCGCAGCGCAAAGCACTGGCCAAGTGATTGCACAATCGGCCATGCGCTAAAGAGCACAGGCCGGGGGTGCGCAATCGGCCATGCGCTAAAAAGTGCAAGGCAGAGGGCTGTTCTTCCTGGCCGAGAGCAAGTCCAAGAACACCAAGAACTTCAATTCTTCATAAATTAGCCAAATTAAAACCAAATCTAGATTTTCAAAGTTCTAACTTGAGTAAAATCGAATTCTCTTCCACATGGAAGCATCAAAACATACAAAAATCAAAGTTAAATAGATCAAAACCATGTAAATCCGAAAATAGGAAAAACCTAGATCTAGAACAAAGGAAACTCCAAATCACAAAATGTCAAGTTCTAAAGTTGTTCTTCATGGCCTAATCTAGCTAATGGACAAATAAAAAGTGGTGCTTATTTGATGGCAAGGTGCACTTGCCTAATGGGTTGGGGAGTTGTGTGGAAGAAGGAAGAAGAAGAAAATTAATGGAGAGTAAAGAGGAGAGAGAAAGTTTGGTGGAGATATTATGAGGGTAGTTGTGTTGTGTTGAGGGTAGAGTGTAGGTTAAAGTATTCCACTCATGATGAACCAAACCAAACCAACTTCCACAAAATAAAACCAAGCCATGGTCCAAAACCCATTTACGAGAAACTAAAATCCGCAAGTCGAGAAAATTAAAATACGTACCAAAATCAAATACGAGCATAAATACGTAATACAGGAAATCGGGGTGACAACTCTACCCACCTTCAAAGAATTCCGTCCTCGGAATTTAATCAAGGAGCTAGAGATTGCCACGACAAGCTATACTAAGCACAGGCAAGCTACGTTAAGCAGTTCAATCATACAATCATACAATGCAAGCAAGGAAGGAAAAGCGTAAGGCATAAGAAAGACATTATACCTCACGAGTCAAACAGGTAGGGATAACACGATCGGATGTCGTCCTCACGCTCCCACGTTGACTCACCTAGAGAGTGATGACCCCAAGCAACACGAACTAAGTTAATAGTCTTGTTCTTGAGCATCTTTTCCCTCCGGTCCAAAATAGACACGGGCCTCTCCTCATACGAAAGGTTGGTACCAACAACCAATTCCGAATAATCTAGGATATGGCTCGGGTCCGAGATGTACCGTCGTAATTGGGACACATGGAATACATCATGTACCTCACTTAGCGACGACGGAAGAGCGAGACGATAGGACACATCGCCTACTCGCTCCAGAATATCGAACGGCCCTATATACCTAGGACTAAGCTTTCCCCGTACGCCAAAACGAATGACATCGCGGGTAGGCGAGATCCTAAGAAATACATGGTTGCCGATGGCAAATTCTAAGGGACGCCGATGAGCATCGGCCCAATGGCGCTGGCGATCCTGAGCAACTCGGAGGTGATCTCTGACTCTCCTGACCACTTCAACCGTCTGAGAAATCAGTTCTGGACCGAGCATCTGCCTCTCTCCGACATCGTCCCATGCTAACGGGGATCTGCACTTCCTACCATACAGAGCCTCGAAGGGTGCCATCTGGATACTGGCCTGGAAACTATTGTTGTACGAGAATTCCACCAGGTGCAGATGATCCTCCCACGAACCACCAAAGTCAAGGGTACACGACCGCAACATATCTTCGAGAGTTTGTATAGTACGCTCTGACTGCCCATCTGTCTGCGGATGATACGCTGAGCTGAACTTGAGGCGAGTCCCCAAACTTTGATGAAGACTGCGCCAGAAGTGCGATGTGAATCTCGTATCCCTGTCTGATACTATGCTGACTGGCACTCCGTGAAGTCTGACAATCTGCCTGAGATACATCTCTGCTAGCTGTGCCGTCGACTGTCCAACTCTAAATGGAAGAAAGTGTGCCACCTTGGTAAGCCTGTCCACAATGACCCAAATAGCATCTCTGCCTGTCGGAGATCTGGGTAACCCAGTCACGAAATCTATGGTTATGTGCTCCCATTTCCATTCTGGGATCGGTAAAGGTTGAAGAAGTCCAGCTGGCCTCTGATGTTCAGCCTTGACCTGTTGGCAAACCAAACATCGAGAGACATACCGGGCTATCTCCCTCTTCATACCATTCCACCAAAAGTGTTGACGAATATCTCTGTACATCTTCGTGCCGCCTGGGTGAATAGAGTACTGCAAACTGTGAGCCTCTGCCATGACTTCTTGTCTGATATCTCCACTGGGTACACAAAGACGCGTGCCGTGTCGAAGTGTACCATCCTCATGAATACATAACTCTGGCCTTCTTCCTGCCTCGCACTCTGCTCTGAGCCGCTGAATCTTGGAATCTGTTAACTGTGCGGTCCGGATCCTCTCAACTATGGTGGACTGAATCTGTAGGCTGGCCATCAAGGCCACATTGGAAGGAAGAACCACTTTAATTTCCATCTTCTGAAGATCCGCCAATAGCTCTGGTTGCGCCGTCAGAAAATAAACTCCGGCTCTCCGGCTCAACGCATCTGCTACAACGTTGGCCTTCCCTGGATGGTACTGCAAATCCACATCGTAGTCCACCAGTAGCTCGAGCCATCTTCTCTGCCGCATATTAAGATCCTTCTGGGTGAAAACATACTTTAGGCTTTTATGATCAGTAAATATCTCTACTCTGTCTCCGTACAAGTAGTGCCTCCACAACTTAAGTGCAAACACTACTGCTGCTAGCTCCAAGTCGTGGGTCGGGTAATTCTTCTCATGATCACGGAGTTGACGTGACGCATAAGCAATTACCTTCCTATGCTGTATCAAAACACATCCCAATCCTCTGCCTGAAGCGTCGCAATAAACTGTGAATCCTCCGGTCCCATCTGGAAGGGTGAGAATGGGAGCCGTTATCAAACCTCGCTTCAACTTCTCAAATGATTCCTGGCATTCTGCTGTCCAAACGAACGGCACATCCTTGCGGGTCAACTGGGTCATCGGCGCTGAAATCCTTGCAAAATCAGAGATGAACCGCCGGTAGTAGCCGGCCAATCCAAGAAAGCTGCAAACTTCTGCCACTGAGATGGGCACTGGCCATGCCTCGATAGCCACAATCTTCTGGGAATCCACTTCCACTCCTCCTCTGGTAATGATGTAACCCAAGTAAGAAATACGATCGAGCCAGAACTCGCATTTACTAAACTTGGCGTACAACTGGTGCTCTCTGAGAATCTGGAGGACAACTCTGAGATGTTGCTCGTGCTCTGCTTCACTCTTGCTGTAGACCAGGATGTCATCAAGGAACACTATTACAAATTGATCCAAGTAAGGCATGAAAATACGGTTCATGAGGTCCATGAACACTGTCGGTGCATTGGTCGCTCCAAAGGGCATAACTAGAAACTCCCAATGCCCGTACCTCGATCTGAACGCCGTCTTCGGGATGTCCTGCTCTCTGACTCTGATCTGGTGGTATCCTGACCGTAAGTCTATCTTTGAAAAAACTGAAGCCCCTTTGAGTTGATCAAACAAGTCATCTATCCTCGGGAGAGGGTATCTATTCTTGATTGTCACTGAGTTCAAGGTACGATAATCAACACATAGCCTAGACGTACCATCCTTCTTTTTCACAAGAAGCATCGGGGCTCCCCAAGGCGATCCACTTGCACGAATGAATCCCTTGGTCCTGAGTTCTTCAATCATCTTGTACAAAATCTCCAACTCTGAAGGCGCCATTCTGTAGACTCGCTCTGATACTGGTGCTGTCCCGGGAATTAAGTCGATGGTGAACTCGATCTCCCGCTCTGGTGGCATCCCTGGAAGTTCCTCTGGGAAGACATCTGGAAACTCTTCAACTATCCGGGGCAACTGCACTGCTGCTACTGCCATCCGCAATACTGGAGGAGATGGCTCTACGGCGCCTCTGGAAAATGAAAACTCTGGCTCTCCGGGAATACTAAAGACAACTCTGCCAGCATGGCAGTCTATCCTAGCATAATAGTTCCTCAACCAATCCATGCCTAGGACTACATCATAGTCTGCCATAGGGAACTCTATGAGCCTAGCGGAAAACTCTCTACCGCTAATTACGATCCGCCACGAGGAAAACACTCGATCTACTCCCACAAGACCATTACCAGTAAGTATATTGAGCCTCACTGATAATGACTCGGGCTCCAACCCTATCCGTGTTGCGAATCGTGCAGACATGAATGAATGCGATGCACCAGAATCAAATAATACAGATGCTGGAAAGGTGTTGACGAGAATAGTACCTGCCACTACCTCACCTGGTACAACTTCTTCTTCCATGGTCATCATCATAGCCTGACCTCTAGCTGCGGGTCCTCTCTGCTGGAAACCCCTCTGTCAATTTTGTGCTGGAGCCTGGGTGAACTGCTGCTGGTTCTGCTGTTGAAAGGCCTGGGCCTGAGGCAACAATGGCCTCGGGTACTGCTGCTGCTGCTGAACTGGAGCTGGAGCTGGTCCTCTCACCGAAGAACTAGAAAGGTTGGATGATGATGGACCTCCCCTATTCGGGCAGGTCCCTATCTGGTGGTCTGCTCCTCCACAAGCCAGGCACAATCCCTGTGCCCTACGACACTCTGCCACTATATGGCCCGGCTTTCCGCAATGAGAATATCCCACCGCGGAAGACTGCTTCTGCTTCTGGTGCTGCGGGTACGTCGGGGTCGAATGCTGAACCGACGTCACTGAGGCCGTCCGCCTCGGAGTCCCAATGGTTATACCCTTAGCTGCCGGGGCTGGAGCTGAAGATTGGTACATCTGGTTGTGGGACCGCTTCCTACCTCCGGTCCTGTCCACAATTCTTCGGGAGGTATACTCATGCCTCCTTGCTGCCTTCAACACTGCATCGAACGTCTGGTGCTCGAACTGCTCCACAGCCAATAATATCTCTAAGTGCAGCCCTTGCTGGAATCGCTGAGCCCTATCGAACTCGGTTGCCACCAAGGTGGGGGCAAACCTACTCAGCCTGGAAAACTCGGTCGTATAGCCATCGACCGTCCTGCCTCCTTGCTTCAAGTTGGTGAACCGGGTCTGCAGGTCATACCGTGCCACCGCATCGAAGTACTTTGTCTGGAACCTCTCTCTGAACGTCGCCCAAGTGACTGGTGCCGCTAACCCCATGGCCTGAGCTGCCCACCAATCGCGAGCCAAGTCTAACAACTGTAGGCGTACCACCGCCACCTTCTCATTCTCAGGTATCCTAGCTGCTTCTAGAACCACCTCGGTATCCTGAAGCCAAGCGTCTGCGGCAATCGCATCTTCACTGCCGTCAAAGAAGGGAGGGTTCAAGCGCTTGAAACTGTTGGCCGCCTGATTCCCTTGGGGACCTCCTCGGTTTAGTGCATCATGAACTTCCTGGTGCAAGGCGTCGCCTCGACGATCTTGGGATGCAAGTAGTTCTCTGATAAGCCCTACCAAAGGTCCCTCATCCTGTCTAGCTGGTTGAGCAGGCGGAGCTGCCTGAACTGGAGGTTCCGAGCCTCCGGGAAGCATAACTCGGGAGGCTACTCCAGAGTGCTGAGCTTGATCTTCCTGGCGCTGGGGTGCTTGTCAAGCTTCCTCTGGCTGATTGGCAGGTCCGGGAGTAATGCCGCTGAAGAAGACGACATAGGGAACAGTAAGGAAGGACCAGGACAGATCAATGATACAAGCGTGTGACCAGGTCAAGAATCTCAGGGATTTGAAGATACGAGCAGAGATCAAGGACGAAATATTGATTGAGATATCTATTCGGTAAACCCTCACATTTCTTGAATGCCAAGACCTGCATGGGCTACCACTTAAATCATGTCACGCCCCAGAACCAGAATACTAGAGAGCGGGGGCAGACATAGCCAGCTACGTATATTGAAATAGAATACATCTCAACTATACGGTCACGGCTGTCTAGATATGAGGGTTTACTACAAGCCAGCAGTCTCTTAAGGTCAAGCCTATTGTCTCAATCTCTAGCAATTAACAGAGTTACAAGACGTTAGAGCATCAAATATATATATATAAGGCGTCCCAAATATTACATATTGGATGATCATGAAGCTAGTCGTACAAAATGATAGGACTAGCAAGAGTTCAGTCATACATGATCAACCCTAGGATTTGTTAATCATGTTTACAGCCCGTAGGCAGACAGTAAGTAAATGTGCATCGAGCTAACAGGTGCTCGTCGGCTAAACGCCTCAAAAGAATAAATTTACATATAAGTGGGTGAAACAAAAAGGAAAACCCACTCTTGGCCCGGGTTCCGTCTAGTTGTTACTATTGGGCTGGAAGCTTGGTAGATCCTCAGGAGCTGCTCCGAAATCTGGCCACACAAAACCGGCTGGGTCAAACCCCAGAAAGAGCAAGTGCCACAAAGGAGGCCACAAATAAGAACAAAAGCCAGCATATCAGAACATAAAGAATAAAAGAAAGTACAAGTAGTAAGGTACACAGGGCGATAAACGACTAGGGACGCGAAACCATTCCGGGAGCCAGGTTACAATCCTTAAACCAGACAAGGACCGGGGTTGTAACCCTTCGCCTGAATAGCTCACTGTCTCTACTCATTTATCGTTAAGATAAGTAAAACAAACATGCTCAGGAGATAGCAGGTACTGGAGCTAGACAAGACTTAGACAAGGCTGGACACCATCCATTCACAATCGGCCAAGCAAGTACTACGGCTTACTACTTTAACTAACTAGGGTTATCACAAGCCTAATTACTAACAAGATGCAAGTGTGAAACTCCCAGTCTCAAGCCCTGCAGACTATCCAGTTATCCTTCCGCGGGTTGAGAGTTATAGGTGGGTATATTGCCCGGGAGATAAATGTACCCTTAGGTGACTTAGAGGGTGCAACACATGACAGTGTGCTAGAAATGTGCTCTACTCGTCGGCAAGCTACAAGTCCATTAAAGCGCCCAGATAACGAGATTGCATGTGACTGGGAATTCTCCATGTTCTAGTTTGATCTAATAATTAGCCTAATCCAATTTAGCGTGAGTCCCTGGCCGTGGTACCCAGGAAGTCGCGTCCTAGACATGATACAAGACAAGACAAGTGGATTGTACAAACAAGCAAGCAGGAACACCCACAGTGTCAAGTTGATTATACGAGTTAATTACAAGTTACAAGTCAAGTCAAGTCAGGAGTGCGCGGCCACGGGCCACTATCAAGTTATCAAGATAAATCATGTCAGGGTGCTTGTTAGGAGTGCACCACTACGGGTCACTGTCATGTCAGGTTGGTCATGTCAGGAGTGCACCACTACGGGTCACTGTCGTGTTATGCTAGGTCCTTGTCATACCATGCCATGTACAATAGACATTCCAAACATATTAAGTAAAATCAAGTTCATGACAAAAGGCGTAAGGATATAAAATGGGCGTAAAATATCTAATACAATATCAATATATATAGGACTATAGAAGAGCCAGGCTTAAAGAAAATAAAACCAAATCTCCAAGAGCCAATGGTTTGCACAAGGGGTCAGGGGGTTGGATTGCGCAGGAGTCAAGTGCACAAGGAGGCCAACTGCGCAGGATGAGCTGCGCAGGGTACCAACTGCGCAGGAGTGAGCTGCGCAGGGTACCAACTGCGCAGGAGTGGATGGCGCAGCAGATGGATTGCGCACAGGAGGATTGCGCAGGGGTGGATTGCGCAATGGTCGACTGCGCAGGGGTTACTTTGCGCATGGCTGGCTTGCGCATGGCTAGCTTGCGCCAGCGCAATCCAGCACAGCGCAAAGCACTGGCCAAGTGATTGTGCAATCGGCCATGCGCTAAAGAGCACAGGCCGGGGGTGCGCAATCGACCATGCGCTAAAAAGCGCAAGGCAGAGGGCTGTTCTTCCTGGCCGAGAGCAAGTCCAAGAACACCAAGAACTTCAATTCTTCATAAATTAGCCAAATTAAAACCAAATCTAGATTTTCAAAGTTCTAACTTGAGTAAAATCGAATTCTCTTCCACATGGAAGCATCAAAACATACAAAAATCAAAGTTAAATAGATCAAAACCATGTAAATCCGAAAATAGTAAAAACCTAGATCTAGAACAAAGAAAACTCCAAATCACAAAATGTCAAGTTCTAAAGTTGTTCTCCATGGCCTAATCAAGCTAATGGATAAATAAAAAGTGGTGCTTATTTGATGGCAAGGTGCACTTGCCTAATGGGTTGGGGAGTTGTGTGGAAGAAGGAAGAAGAAGAAAATTAATGGAGAGTAAAGAGGAGAGAGAAAGTTTGGTGGAGATATAATGAGGGTGGTTGTGTTGTGTTGAGGGTAGAGTGTAGGTTAAAGTGTTCCACTCATGATGAACCAAACCAAACCAACTTCCACAAAATAAAACCAAGCCATGGTCCAAAACCCATTTACGAGAAACCAAAATCCGCAAGTCGAGAAAATTAAAATACATGCCAAAATCAAATACGAGCATATATACATAATACAGGAAATGGGGGTGACAATGAGATAGATAGAGAGAGAGCGACACAACTAAGTAGCACTTGAACTTTAACTAAGTAGCACTCGACAACTAATCGGAGAGGATACTCTGAGAGATCCTTCTGAGTAGGACGTATACTCTGAGAGATCACCTTTGCAAGAATGATATCAGTAGTGGGATTGAGTGTTGGAGTAGATATTATCAGAGTATACGTCCTACTCAGATGGGTCTCTCACCGTTACTATTTTTTTCTGACACCATGGTGGATGTGCGCCGTCAACAGATTCTTGCTCTGAGCCAAAACTTTGTCCCGGAGCTCAAGTGGACATCCTTCGTGTAGAGCTCGAGCGAGAGGTTCCTGACAACATGGTGGTCTCCTTTGTCAAGGGATTCTTGTTCGTCCTACAACCAATTGTGGAACGAGCAAGAATCCTTTGACAAAGGAGACCACCATACTGTCAGGAACCTCTCGCTCAAGCTCTACACGAAGGATGTCTACTTGAGCTCCGGGTCAAAGTTTTGGCTCAGAGCAAGAATCTGTTGACGGAGCACATCCACCATGCTGTCAGAAAAAATAGTAACGGTGAGAGACCCATCTAAGTAGGACGTATACTCTGATAATATCTCCTCCAACACTCAATCCCACTACTGATATCATTCTTGTAAAGGTGATCTCTTAGAGTATACGTCCTAATCAGATGGATCTCTCAGAGTATCCTCTTCGGTTGGTTGTCGAGTGGCTGCAGGGACTATGTCCTGATCACCATGTCGTACCATAGTTTCTGCCTCGCCAGTCGAATGGCTGCAGGGACTATGTCCTGATCACCATGTCGTAGTCCAATACAATCCAGAGATTGACACAGTACTAATTCATATAATTAGTCCAATACAAATAGTCTAATACAAAAACAATCCAATATAAATAGTCCAATACAAATAAGTACTAATAGCTAATGAGAACCACGCAGCTCACACAAATGCTCAGTGATACGATCACGCAACCACCTCGAATAAGTGGGATCGACGGCGGCAGGAAAGATGTAGTCCCTTGTAAGTGCTGCATGAATAGAACTTCCGGTCTCACTAGCTACCGGTGTTGGATGAATAGAACTCCCGGTCTCACTAGCTACCGGTGTCACTTCCTCCTTAACAGTAGGTGGAGCCACCTCAACATTCACTGTTTCCCTCAAACGACGTACCGCACCTCGGGTCATGGGTGCCATATGGTAAGATCGATATTCATAAATAATATAAATGTAACATAAGCAAGCTAACTAAAGGAACCATCATATAATTTGAGTACATTTTCGAAAGCAGATAAAGTACAAAAAATTTGATTTTTTGCCAAGTGTGAGAACGGATGGCTCAGAACACAACCCAAAATTCATTCTAGCATACATTAGTGTAAATCATCTATGTTCTGTACATATGGTGTAGTATATGTTTTTATCGTATCTAGTATCTGAAGAATGTAACAGAATCAAGATGAACTCATATAATGTAATACTAAGACATCATCTACTACTATATAAGATATAGTGATAGGTTGTCATATCATCACTGTCGAGGGATGAGGGTCGGAAGGCAGTTAACTTTATCTACGGCTACATAGTTTCTGCCTCACCAGTCGAATGGCTGCAGGGACTATGTCCTGATCACCATGCCAAAGTTTCTGTCTCGCCAGTCGAATGGTTGCAGGGACTATATATCCCGATAACCAAGTGTGAGAATGGATGGCTCAGAACACAACCCACAATTCATTCTAGCATACATTAGTGTGAATTATCTATGTTCTGTACATATGGTGTAGTATACGTTCTTATCGAATCTAGTATCTAGTATCTGAAGAATATAACAGAATCAAGATGAACTCACATAATGTAATACTAAGACATCATCTACTACTATATAAGATATAGTTATAGTTTGTCATATCATCATTGCCGAGGGATGAGGGTCGGAGGGCAGTCAACTTTATCTACGGCTACATAGTTTCTGCCTTGCCAGTCGAATGGCTGCAGGGACTATGTCCTGATCACCATGCCATAGTTTCTATCTCACCAGTCGAATGGCTGCAGGAACTACATGTCCAGATCACCATGTTACCAATTAACCAACCAACAAAACTACTTGTTATAAATATCAGCACTATCGGTGCGTTCGAATCGGAGTATCACATTTTTCGGTATCGGAAAACAAATAATTATTACTAAATTATCAAATTTTTGGGCACTATCGGTGCCCCCGACCAAGCCCCCCCTACACCGCCCCTAACCCGAACCCTATCCCTCCACTCCCCCTGCTCCCCTCCCCCAGTCGCCCACACATACCTACCCCTAACCCGAACCCTGCCCCTAGCTCCCCTCCCCCAGCCGCCCTCGTCCCCTCTGCCCCACCCCCCCAGCCACCCCCGAACCACCCGCATCCCCCCTGCCCCTCCCCCGAGCCATGCGTACCCCCCAACTACCAACAACAAAAACAGCCGGAGAGAGAGAAAGAGAGTCGTCGGAGAGAGTGAGAGCGCCGGAGAGGGGGAGGAGAGAGAGAGAGAGTGAGAGAGTAAAATGGGAGAAAATGGACCCTAACCCGAACCCTAACCCTAGCTCCCCTCCCCCAACCGCCCTCGTCCCCCTGCCCCATCCTCCCATCCATCCCCCAGCCACCCCCAACCACCCGCATCCCCCCTGCACCTCCCCCCGAGCCATCCGTACCCCCCCAAACCACCAACAACCAAAACAGACGGAGAAAGAGAGAAAAAGAGAGAGGGAGGGGGAGAGTCACGTACCGGAGAGGGAGGAGAGTCGCCGGAGAGAGTGAGAGTCGCCACCGGAGAGAGTGAGAGCGCCGAAGGGTGGAGGAGAGAGAGTGAGAGAGGAAAATGGGAGAAATAAATCGGCGGGGGGATATAATTAGAATTTAGCGACGTTCAACCGACAATTGCTAAATTAGTCGCTATTAGCAACGTCATAGCGACGTTTCGCGACGACTAGCTCATGAAATTAATATACATCATTATTTCGTCGCTTACTTCGTCGCTAGTAGCGATGATTAGCGATGCCTCACTAAAACGTCGCTAATGTACACAATTTAGTGACGTTAATCGAACGTCGCTAAATTTATGTCACCAAATGAGCAGATTTTAGTAGTGAAAAGAATCCGGATAGACTTAAGCATGCTACTGGCAAAAAGGTTTCATCATAATCAATATCCTCTTACTGAGTAAAACATTTTGCAACAAGTCATGCTTTGAAGGTTTCAACCTTACCGTCTGCTCCTCATTTTCTCTTATAGACCCACTTGCATCCAATGGCTTTTATACAGTGGGTGGTTCTACAAGTTCTCATTGACTCTTTTTTCAATTTTATTACCTTTTGCCAAGATTCAACATTTTTATCTTGTAGTGATTTATTATTGGTGCAGGATCATAGTCTTGTTCCTTAGGGACAAAGTCTGAGGACTCTCCAAAGAATATAAACCTGTCCGATTGTATAACAACCATTCTACTATCACGAGGCACTATGGGTTGTCGTGTAACATTTGTGACACGTTGTTTAGTTACTTATGGTTCCTTCTCTTGTACTGTTGGTATTGAAGTATTTGATGTCTCTTCTCTTAATTCTTCTAGAACAACTCTACTCATGGGTTTATGGTTTATCACATAGTCTTCCTTTAAGAATCGGGCATTGGTGCTAACAATGACCTTCTGATCCTTAGAACTATAAAATAGACCTCCCTTCGTTCCTCTTGGATAGCCTACAAATAAGCGTACTTCTGTACGAGATTCCAACTTATATGCTTTCCTATTCAGCACATATGCTGGACTATCCTAAATTTGAACATGTTTCAGACTAGGCTTCCGCCCGATCCATAGCTCTATGGGAGTAGTAGGTACTGACTTAGAAGGTACCAAGTTCAGAATATAAGCTGTAGCGCCTAAGGCATATCCCTAAAAACGAATCTGGCAAATCCGAATAACTCATCATTGATCTAACTATCTCCGTAAGAGTCCTATTCCTTCTTTCTGCTACACCATTCTGTTGTGGTATTCATGCTGCAGTCAATTGAGACGTAATCCCAACTTCTAATAAGTAATTCCTAAACTCTCCAAAAAGGTACTCACCACCATGATCTGAACATAATAACTTGATACATTTTCTATGATATTTCTCCGTCTCAGTCTTGTACTCTTTGAATTTCTCAAAGCACTCAGACTTATACCGCATCAAGTATATGTATCCATATCTTGAATAATCGTCAATGAATGTGACAAAATATTCAAAGCCACCTCTAACCTGGATAGTCATGGGCCCACACAATTCAGAATGAACCAGTTCCAACACATCTTTCGCCCTATATCCCTTTGCATTAAATGGCCTTTTGGTTATTTTACCTTCTAAGTAGGATTCAAAGACTGGAAGTGCCTCCACTTTCAATGAACTCAAAGGTCCATCTATAACCAGTCTATGATTCTTTTTCAGGTTAATATGGCCTAATCGAAAGTGTCAAAGATATGTTTGGTTCATACAAGAAGGTTCTTTTATCTTATTTAAGTTAGAAGAAGTATTACTCATTTCCATTAGTTGCATTGTTGGTAAAAAAGGATTAGTGACATACAAGTTATCTACTAATGCACAAGAACAGATAAATTGTTTATTTTTTCTAATAACAATGTTGTCATTAAAATAAACTGAATATCCATCCTTAACTAGAATAGAAACAGAAATCAAATTCCTTCTAAGTGAAGGTGCATAAAGACAATTTTTCAATTTCAAAGACTTATTTCTACCAAAAGATAAAATAACATCTACTGCAACGACCGCAACTTTTGTAGCATCACCTATGAACAAGCATATCTGTCACCCCCATTTCCTGTATTACGTATTTATGCTCGTATTTGATTTTGGCACGTATTTTAATTTTCTCGACTTGCGGATTTTGGTTTCTCGTAAATGGGTTTTGGACCATGGCTTGGTTTTATTTTGTGGAAGTTGGTTTGGTTTGGTTCATCATGAGTGGAACACTTTAACCTACACTCTACCCTCAACGCAACACAACCACCCTCATTATATCTCCACCAAACTTTCTCTCTCCTCTTTACTCTCCATTAATTTTCTTCTTCTTCCTTCTTCCACACAACTCCCCAACCCATTAGACAAGTGCACCTTGCCATCAAATAAGCACCACTTTTTATTTGTCCATTAGCTAGATTAGGCCATGGAGAACAACTTTAGAACTTGACATTTTGTGATTTGGAGTTTCCTTTGTTCTAGATCTAGGTTTTTACTATTTTCGGATTTACATGGTTTTGATCTATTTAACTTTGATTTTTGTATGTTTTGATGCTTCCATGTGGAAGAAAATTCGATTTTACTCAAGTTAGAACTTTGAAAATCTAGATTTGGTTTTAATTTGGCTAATTTATGAAGAATTGAAGTTCTTGGTGTTCTTGGACTTGCTCTCGGCCAGGAAGAACAGCCCTCTGCCTTGCGCTTTTTAGCGCATGGCCGATTGCACACCCCCGGCCTGTGCTCTTTAGCGCATGGCCGATTGCGCAATCACTTGGCCAGTGCTTTGCGCTGTGCTGGATTGCGCTGGCGCAAGCTAGCCATGCGCAAGCCAGCCATACGCAAAGTAACCCCTGCACAGTCGACCATTGCGCAATCCACCCCTGCGCAATCCTCCTGTGCGTAATCCATCTGCTGCGCCATCCACTCCTGCGCAGTTGGTACCCTGCGCAGCTCACTCCTGCGCAGTTGGTACCCTGCGCAGCTCACCCTGCGTAGTTGGCCTCCTGGCGCACTTGACTCCTGCGCAATCCAACCCCCTGACCCCTTGCGCAAACCATTGGCTCTTGAAGATTTGGTTTTATTTTCTTTAAGCCTGGCTCTTCTATAGTCCTATATATATTGATATTGTATTAGATATTTTATGCCCATTTTATATCCTTACACCTTTTGTCATGAACTTGATTTTACTTAATATGTTTGGAATGTCTATTGTACATGGTATGGTATGACAAGGACCTAGCATAACACGACAGTGACCCGTTGTGGTGCACTCCGGACATGACCAACCTGACATGACAGTGACCCGTAGTGGTGCACTCCTAACAAGCACCCTGACATGATTTATCTTGATAACTTGATAGTGGCCCGTGGCGGCGCACTCCTGACTTGACTTGACTTGTAACTTGTAATTAACTCATATAATCAACTTGACACCGTGGGTGTTCCTGCTTGCTTGTTTGTACAATCCACTTGTCTT
Organism: Iris pallida; assembly: GCA_029216955.1. Lineage (NCBI taxonomy): Eukaryota > Viridiplantae > Streptophyta > Magnoliopsida > Asparagales > Iridaceae > Iris > Iris pallida. Next base: position 9,589,060 of record JANAVB010044620.1, on the reverse strand, counting down.
GTCTTGCATCATGTCTAGGACGCGACTTCCTGGGTACCACGGCCAGGGACTCGCGCTAAATTGGATTAGGCTAATTATTAGATCAAACTAGAACATGAAGAATTCCCAGTCACAGGCAATCTCGTTATCTGGGCGCTTTAATGGACTTGTAGCTTGCCGACGAGTAGAGCACATTTCCAGCACACTGTCATGTGTTGCACCCTCTAAGTCACCTAAGGGTACATTTATCTCCCGGGCAATGTACCCACCTATAACTCTCAACCCGCGAAAGGATAACTGGATAGTCTGCAGGGCTTGGGACTGGGAGTTTCTTACTTGCATCTTGTTAGTAATTAGGCTTGTGATAACCCTAGTTAGTTAAAGTAGTAAGCCGTAGTACTTGCTTGGCCGATTGTGAATGGATGGTGTCCAGCCTTGTCTAAGTCTTGTCTAGCTCCAGTACCTGCTATTTCCTGAGCATGTTTGTTTTACTTATCTTAACGATAAATGAGTAGAGACAGTGAGCTATTCAGGCGAAGGGTTACAACCCCGGTCCTTGTCTGGTTTAAGGATTGTAACCTGGCTCCCGGAATGGTTCTGCGTCCCTAGTCGTTTATCGCCCTGTGTACCTTACTACTTGTAGTTTCTTTTATTCTTTATGTTCTGATATGCTGGCTTTTGTTCTTATTTGTGGCCTCCTTTGTGGCACTTGCTCTTTCTGGGGTTTGACCCAGCTGGTTTTGTGTGGCCAGATTTCGGAGCAGCTCCTGAGGATCTACCAAGCTTCCAGCCCAATGGTGACAACTTGACGGAACCCGGGCCAAGAGTGGGTTTTCCTTTTTGTTTCACCCACTTATATGTAAATTTATTCTTTTGAGGCGTTTAGCCGACGAGCACCTGTTAGCTCGATGCACATTTACTTACTGTCTGCCTACGGGCTGTAAACATGATTAACAAATCCTAGGGTTGATCATGTATGACTGAACTCTTGCTAGTCCTATCATTTTGTATGACTAGCTTCATGATCATCCAATATGTAATATTTGGGACGCCTTATATGTATATATATATATTTGATGCTCTAACGTCTTGTAACTCTGTTAATTGCTAGAGATTGAGACAATAGGCTTGACCTTAAGAGACTGCTGGCTTGTAGTAAACCCTCATATCTAGACAGCCGCGACCGTATAGTTGAGATGTATTCTATTTCAATATACGTAGCTGGCTATGTCTGCCCCCGCTCTCCAGTATTCTGGTTCTGGGGCGTGACATGGTTTAAGTGGTGGCCCATACAGGTCTTGGCATTCAAGAAATGTGAGGGTTTACCGAATAGATGTCTCAATCAATATTTCATCCTTGATCTCTGCTCGTATCTTTAAATCCCTGAGATTCTTGACCTGGTCACACGCTTGTATCATTGATCTGTCCTGGTCCTTCCTTACTGTTCCCTATGTCGTCTTCTTCAGCGGCATTACTCCCGGACCTGCCAACCAGCCAGAGGAAGCTCGACAAGCACCCCAGCGCCAGGAAGATCAAGCTCAGCACTCTGGAGTAGCCTCCCGAGTTATGCTTCCCGGAGGCTCGAAACCTCCAGTTCAGGCAGCTCCGCCCGCTCAACCAGCTAGACAGGATGAGGGACCTTTGGTAGGGCTTATCAGAGAACTACTTGCATCCCAAGATCGTCGAGGCGACGCCTTGCACCAGGAAGTTCATGATGCACTAAACCGAGGAGGTCCCCAAGGGAATCAGGCGGCCAACAGTTTCAAGCGCTTGAACCCTCCCTTCTTTGACGGCAGTGAAGATGCGATTGCTGCAGATGCTTGGCTTCAGGATACCGAGGTGGTTCTAGAAGCAGCTAGGACACCTGAGAATGAGAAGGTGGCGGTGGTACGCCTATAGTTGTTAGATTTGGCTCACAATTGGTGGGCGGCTCAGGCCATGGGGTTAGCGGCACCAGTCACTTGGGCGACGTTCAGAGAGAGGTTCCAGATAAAGTACTTCGATGCGGTGGCACGGTATGACCTGCAGACCCGGTTCACCAACTTGAAGCAAGGAGGCAGGACGGTCGATGGCTATGCGACCGAGTTTTCCAGGCTGAGTAGGTTTGCCCCCACCTTGGTGGCAACCGAGTTTGATAGGGCTCAGCGATTCTAGCAAGGGCTACACTTAGAGATATTATTAGCTGTGGAGCAGTTCGAGCACCAGACGTTCGATGCAGTGTTGAAGGCAGCAAGGAGGCATGAGTATACCTTTCGAAGAATTGTGGACAGGACCGGAGGCAGGAAGCGGTCCCACAACCAGATGCACCAATCTTCAGGTCCAGCCCCGGCAGCTAGGGGTATAACCATTGGGACTCCGAGGCGGGCGGCCTCAGTGACGTCGGTTCAGCATTCGACCCCGACGTACCCGCACCAGCAGAAGCAGAAGCAGTCTTCCGCGGTAGGATGTTCTCATTGCGGGAAGCCGGGCCATGTAGTGGCAGAGTGTCGTAGGGCACAGGGATTGTGCCTGGCTTGTGGAGGAGCAGACCACCAGATAGGGACCTGCCCGAATAGGAGAGGTCCATCATCATCCAACCTTTCTAGTTCTTCGGTGAGAGGACCATCCCCAGCTCCAGTTCAGCAGCAGCAGTACCCGAGGCCATTGTTGCCTCAGGCCCAGGCCTTTCAACAGCAGAACCAGCAGCAGTTCACCCAGGCTCCAGCACAAAACCGACAGAGGGGTTTCCAGCAGAGAGGACCCACAGCTAGAGGTCAGGCTATGATGATGACCATGGAAGAAAAAGTTGCACCAGGTGAGGTAGTGGCAGGTACTATTCTCGTCAACACCTTTCCAGCATCTGTATTATTTGATTCTGGTGCATCGCATTCATTCATGTCTGCACGATTCGCGACACGGATAGGGTTGGAGCCCGAGTCATTATCAGTGAGGCTCAATATACTTACTGGTAATGGTCTTGTGGGAGTAGATCGAGTATTTTCCTCGTGTCGGATCGTAGTTAGCGGTAGAGAGTTTCCCGCTAGGCTCATAGAGTTCCCTATGGCAGACTATGATGTAGTCCTAGGCATGGATTGGTTGAGGAACTATTATGCTAGGATAGACTGCCATGCTGGCAGAGTTGTCTTTAGTATTCCCGGAGAGCCAGAGTTTTCATTTTCCAGAGGCGCCGTAGAGCCATCTCCTCCAGTATTGCGGATGGCAGTAGCAGCAGTGCAGTTGCCCCGGATAGTTGAAGAGTTTCCAGATGTCTTCCCAGAGAAACTTCCAGGGATCCCACCAGAGCGGGAGATCGACTTCACCATCGACTTAATTCCCGGGACAGCACCAGTATCAGAGCGAGTCTACAGAATGGCGCCTTCAGAGTTGGAGATTTTGTACAAGTTGATTGAAGAACTCAGGACCAAGGGATTCATTCGTGCAAGTGGATCGCCTTGGGGAGCCCCGATGCTTCTTGTGAAAAAGAAGGATGGTACGTCTAGGCTATATGTTGATTATCGTACCTTGAACTCAGTGACAATCAAGAACAGATACCCTCTCCCGAGGATAGATGACTTGTTTGATCAACTCAAAGGGGCTTCAGTTTTCTCGAAGATAGACTTGCGGTCAGAATACCACCAGATCAGAGTCAGAGAGCAGGACATCCCGAAGACGGCGTTCAGATCGAGGTACGGGCATTGGGAGTTTCTAGTTATGCCCTTTGGAGCGACCAATGCGCCGGCAGTGTTCATGGACCTCATGAACCGTATTTTCATGCCTTACTTGGATCAGTTTGTGATAGTGTTCCTTGATGACATCCTGGTCTACAGTAAGAGTGAAGCAGAGCACGAGCAGCATCTCAGAGTTGTCCTCCAGATTCTCAGAGAGCACCAGTTGTACGCCAAGTTTAGTAAATGCGAGTTCTGGCTCGATCATATTTCTTACTTGGGTCACATTATTACCAGAGGAGGAGTGGAAGTGGATTCCCAGAAGATTGTGGCTATCGAGGCATGGCCAGTGCCCATCTCAGTGGCAGAAGTTCGCAGCTTTCTTGGATTGGCCGGCTACTACCGGCGGTTCATCTCTGATTTTGCAAGGATTTCAGCGCCGATGACCCAGTTGACCCGCAAGGATGTGCCGTTCGTTTGGACAGCAGAATGCCAGGAATCATTTGAGAAGTTGAAGCGAGGTTTGATAACGGCTCCCATTCTCACCCTTCCAGATGGGACCGGAGGATTCACAGTTTATTGTGACGCTTCAGGCAGAGGATTGGGATGTGTTTTGATGCAGCATGGGAAGGTAATTGCTTATGCGTCACGTCAACTCTGTGATCATGAGAAGAATTACCCGACCCACGACTTGGAGCTAGCAGCAGTAGTGTTTGCACTTAAGTTGTGGAGGCACTACTTGTACGGAGACAGAGTGGAGATATTTACTGATCATAAGAGCCTGAAGTATGTTTTCACCCAGAAGGATCTTAATATGCGACAGAGAAGATGGCTCGAGCTACTGGTGGACTACGATGTGGATTTGCAGTATCATCCAGGAAAGGCCAACGTTGTAGCAGATGCGTTGAGCCGGAGAGCCGGAGTTTATTTCCTGACGGCGCAACCAGAGCTATTGGCGGATCTTCAGAAGATGGGAATTGAAGTGGTTCTTCCTTCTAATGTGGCCTTGATGGCCAGCCTACAGATTCAGTCCACCATAGTTGAGAGGATCCGGACCGCACAGTTAACAGATTCCAAGATTTAGCGGCTCAGAGCAGAGTGCGAGGCAGGGAGAAGGCCAGAGTTATGTATTCATGAGGATGGTACACTTCGACACGACACGCGTCTTTGTGTACCCAGTAGAGATATCAGACAAGAAGTCATGGCAGAGGCTCACAGTTCGCAGTACTCCATTCACCCAGGCGGTACGAAGATGTACAGAGATATTCGTCAACACTTTTGGTGGAATGGTATGAAGAGGAAGATAGCCCGGTATGTCTCTCGATGTTTGGTTTGCCAACAGGTCAAGGCTGAACATCAGAGGCCAGCTGGACTTCTTCAACCTTTACCGATCCCAGAATGGAAATGGGAGCACATAACCATGGATTTCATGACTGGGTTACCCAGATCTCCGACAGGCAGAGATGCTATTTGGGTCATTGTGGACAGGCTTACCAAGGTGGCACACTTTCTTCCATTTAGAGTTGGACAGTCGACGGCACAGCTAGCAGAGATATATCTCAGGCAGATTGTCAGACTTCACGGAGTGCCAGTCAGCATAGTATCAGACAGGGATACGAGATTCACAACGCACTTCTGGCGCAGTCTTCATCAAAGTTTGGGGACTCGCCTCAAGTTCAGTTCAGCGTATCATCCGCAGACAGATGGGCAGTCAGAGCGTACTATACAAACTCTCGAAGATATGTTGCGGTCGTGTACCCTTGACTTTGGTGGTTCGTAGGAGGATCACCTGCACCTGGTGGAATTCTCGTACAACAATAGTTTCCAGGCCAATATCCAGATGGCACCCTTCGAGGCTCTGTATAGTAGGAAGTGCAGATCCCCGTTAGCATGGGACGATGTCGGAGAGAGGCAGATGCTCGGTCCAGAACTGATTTCTCAGACGGTTGAAGTGGTCAGGAGAGTCAGAGATCACCTCCGAGTTGCTCAGGATCGCCAGCGCCATTGGGCCGATGCTCATCGGCGTCCCTTAGAATTTGCCGTCGGCGACCATGTATTCCTTAGGATCTCGCCTACCCACGGTGTCATTCATTTTGGCGTATGGGGAAAGCTTAGTCCTAGGTATATAGGGCCGTTCGATATTCTGGAGCGAGTAGGCGATGTGTCCTATCGTCTCGCTCTTCCGTCGTCGTTAAGTGAGGTACATAATGTATTCCATGTATCCCAATTACGATGGTACATCCCGGACCCGAGCCATATCCTAGATCATTCGGAATTGGTTGTTGGTACCAACCTTTCGTATGAGGAGAGGCCCGTGTCTATTTTGGACCGGAGGGAAAAGACGCTCAAGAACAAGACTATTAACTTAGTTCATGTTGCTTGGGGTCATCACTCTCTAGGTGAGTCAACGTGGGAGCGTGAGGACGACATCTGATCGCGTTATCCCTACCTGTTTGACTCGTGAGGTATAATGTCTTTCTTATGCCTTACGCTTTCCCTTCCTTGCTTGCATTGTATGATTGTATGATTGAACTGCTTAACGTAGCTTGCTTGTGCTTAGTATAGCTTGTCGTGGCAATCTCTAGCTCCTTGATTAAATTCCGAGGACGGAATTCTTTGAAGGTGGGTAGAGTTGTCACCCCCATTTCCTGTATTACGTATTTATGCTCGTATTTGATTTTGGCACGTATTTTAATTTTCTCGACTTGCGGATTTTGGTTTCTCGTAAATGGGTTTTGGACCATGGCTTGGTTTTATTTTATGGAAGTTGGTTTGGTTTGGTTCATCATGAGTGGAACACTTTAACCTACACTCTACCCTCAACACAACACAACCACCCTCATTATATCTCCACCAAACTTTCTCTCTCCTCTTTACTCTCTATTAATTTTCTTCTTCTTCCTTCTTCCACACAACTCCCCAACCCATTAGGCAAGTGCACCTTGCCATCAAATACGTACCACTTTTTATTTGTCCATTAGCTAGATTAGGCCATGGAGAACAACTTTAGAACTTGACATTTTGTGATTTGGAGTTTCCTTTGTTCTAGATCTAGGTTTTTACTATTTTCGAATTTATATTGTTTTGATCTATTTAACTTTAATTTTTGTATGTTTTGATGCTTCCATGTGGAAGAAAATTCGATTTTACTCAAGTTAGAACTTTGAAAATCAAGATTTGGTTTTAATTTGGCTAATTTATGAAGAATTGAAGTTCTTGGTGTTCTTGGACTTGCTCTCGGCCAGGAAGAACAGCCCTCTGCCTTGCACTTTTTAGCGCATGGCCGATTGCGCACCCCCGGCTTGTGCTCTTTAGCGCATGGCCGATTGCGCAATCACTTGGCCAGTGCTTTGCGCTGCGCTGGATTGTGCTGGCGCAAGCTAGCCATACGCAAGCCAGCCATGCGCAAAGTAACCCCTGCGCAGTCGACCATTGCGCAATCCACCCCTGCGCAATCCTCCTGTGCGCAATCCATCTGCTGTGCCATCCACTCCTGCGCAGTTGGTACCCTGCGCAGCTCACTCCTGCGCAGTTGGTACCCTGCGCAGCTCATCCTGCGCAGTTGGCCTCCTGGCGCACTTGACTCCTGCGCAATCCAACCTGACATGACCAACCTGACATGACCCGTAGTGGTGCACTCCTGACATGACCAACCTGACATGACAGTGACCCGTAGTGGTGCACTCCTAACAAGCACCCTGACATGATTTATCTTGATAACTTGATAGTGGCCCATGGCGGCGCACTCCTGACTTGACTTGACTTGTAACTTGTAATTAACTCGTATAATCAACTTGACACCGTGGGTGTTCCTGCTTGCTTGTTTGTACAATCCACTTGTCTTGTCTTGCATCATGTCTAGGACGCGACTTCCTGGGTACCACGGCCAGGGACTCGCGCTAAATTGGATTAGGCTAATTATTAGATCAAACTAGAACATGGAGAATTTCCAGTCACAGGCAATCTCGTTATCTGGGCGCTTTAATGGACTTGTAGCTTGCCGACAAGTAGAGCACATTTCCAGTACACTGTCATGTGTTGTACCCTCTAAGTCACCTAAGGGTACATTTATCTCCCGGGCAATGTACCCACCTATAACTCTCAACCCGCAGAAGGATAACTGGATAGTCTGCAGGGCTTGGGACTGGGAGTTTCTTACTTGCATCTTGTTAGTAATTAGGCTTGTGATAACCCTAGTTAGTTAAAGTAGTAAGCCGTAGTACTTGCTTGGCCGATTGTGAATGGATGGTGTCCAGCCTTGTCTAAGTCTTGTCTAGCTCCAGTACCTGCTATCTCCTGAGCATGTTTGTTTTACTTATCTTAACGATAAATGAGTAGAGACAGTGAGCTATTCAGGCGAAGGGTTACAACCCCGGTCCTTGTCTGGTTTAAGGATTGTAACCTGGCTCCCGGAATGGTTCCGCGTCCCTAGTCGTTTATCGCCCTGTGTACCTTACTACTTGTACTTTCTTTTATTCTTTATGTTCTGATATGCTGGCTTTTGTTCTTATTTGTGGCCTCCTTTGTGGCACTTGCTCTTTCTGGGGTTTGAACCAGCTGGTTTTGTGTGGCCAGATTTCGGAGCAGCTCCTGAGGATCTACCAAGCTTCCAGCCCAATGGTGACAACTAGACGGAACCCGGGCCAAGAGTGGGTTTTCCTTTTTGTTTCACCCACTTATATGTAAATTTATTCTTTTGAGGCGTTTAGCCGACGAGCACCTGTTAGCTCGATGCACATTTACTTACTGTCTGCCTACGGGCTGTAAACATGATTAACAAATCCTAGGGTTGATCATGTATGACTGAACTCTTGCTAGTCCTATCATTTTGTACGACTAGCTTCATGATCATCCAATATATAATATTTGGGACGTCTTATATATATATTTGATGCTCTAACGTCTTGTAACTCTGTTAATTGCTAGAGATTGAGACAATAGGCTTGACCTTAAGAGACTGCTGGCTTGTAGTAAACCCTCATATCTAGACAGCCGTGACCGTATAGTTGAGATGTATTCTATTTCAATATACGTAGCTGGCTATGTCTGCCCCCGCTCTCCAGTATTCTGGTTCTGGGGCGTGACAATATCTCTCCATCACTAAGCCATCTGGTTCCTGGAATCCATACATCAAATTACATACATGATTAGTGGCTCATGTATCTACACACCAGGTACTGATAGATAACACCGCTAAACATGTTTTAACTACCAGTAAATAAGATATACCTTCTTTGTTCCCTTATTTAAGAAGTGGATAGTCACTCTTCCAATGTCCCGACCCTTTGTACTTGAAACATTTGTCTTTCGACTTTTTTACAGCGTCTTGAGGTCCCATGCCCTTCTTTGCTAAATTTGATTGTTTCTGAATGTTATTCTTCTTCTTACCGCTTTTCGGCTTAGAAGTAGAAGCCTTTTCAGTAACATAAATATGACCATTCTGTCTAAAGAGAGCTTCAGCATCCTGTAGTTCTTTTACAAGTTTTGCCAAACTATACAACCTTTTATTCATGTTATAGTTAAGGTAAAATGTGTCAAAACTTTTAAGCAGAGTTCTGAGAATGATATCGACATGGGTTTACCTATCAATTTTAACTCCAAGGATCTCCATCTCATTCAGATGACCCATCATCTTGAGAACATGATCCCTTAATAGAGTACCTTCAGCAATTTTCGTATTCATCAAACTCTTCATAGCAAACTGTCTAGCTTTTTTACTCTGATGTACGAAGAATTTATTGAGGTTATACATCATGTCATAAGCTGTGGCCATGGTCTGATGCTGATGTTGCAGTACATTTAACATAGATGCCAAAATGTAACACCGCACCATCTCATCTGCCTTTATCTACTTCTTATAAGCCTCTTTGAACTCCTCATCAGAATTAGCATCAGGCTTAGGTGGACATTCTTTATTGAGTACATATTTGTACTCTTCAGTAGTTAAGACAATATCCAAGTTACGTTTCCAGTCAATATAATTAGGGCCAGTAAGTTTGTTTTCTTTAAGAATCACCATAAGTGGACTGAAAGAATCCATTTCCTGAAAACCTAAAAATTACATAATTAACTGTTATATAGGGCAAAAACATTTTGAATTAAATAAATATTGATTCGCTCAAAAAAATAATAAAAATGTACCAACACCTTAAATACCATGAATTTTGCATGCCACGATGGTGTATACGTATACAAATTCAATATTTGTTTAAGAAGGTTTTTTCTATTAAATTTATTCTCATGTCAACCTAACTTTATGATAAATAAAATTAACTTGTTGGTCTTGCTTTGGTCCTACAAATAATAGCAGGGACTCCGATGGGGAGAATGCCATTATTTGTATATAAGTGTATACCATTACTTAATATTAAGCCCATTACTTCGTAATGAGTTCCTTCAGATGGAGAAGTGAACACACATTAGATAACTTTATACAATTATCCCAAAAGGAAGTATGTACTAGTGACCTGCAACTAGACTCATCTGATATGGAGGAAGGCATTAAGCCAACGTGCATGTATAATTACATCACCTATATACCAATAATGGAGACCATATAATTTATACAAAATAAACTCCCTCTACTACCTAGTTATTTAAAGACGAGAGTTTTTTTACTAGTTGATTTATGTCCATGTTGTACATTATTAAATGTTGGTTCAGTTTATAACAAACAATCACATCAACAATCATGCATAATAGAACAAAGCAAATATAGCAATAAAAGATAAATATCCAACTATTATGGCCATATATCTTGCTTCTTCTTCAACTGTGCTTGGATCCAGAATAATGCATTGTGCATACCTATTCAGGGTTCGACCTGTCCGATCAGGTCACGACGTTCGGGACAACGCCTCGATTTTATTTTAGGTTTTGGCTATCAATTTTTTTATCAAAAATTATCTGACGGCCTCCGAACTGCTGAAAAACAATATCTCGTCCCGCATCAGAAAAAACCACCACCACCATCATGATAGACCGAATATATTTAAAGTTACATCAATCCTATGCCTCCCGAAGGAGTTCACACATAATTTAGATTAAAAAATTAAATAAATAAGTACGATCAACCATCGTAATTCTAATTACATCCATGAACAACAACAACAGCTACGACATGTCCGTGGTTTAAAACAACACAAATATAATATAAATTTGACCAAAATAGTTGGATCTAAGATGCATGCAAAACTGAGTCAGAATAAATCTATATCTACCGACTATTATTTGACATTATGTTTTATTGGTCAACATAGATGTATCAATCGATACATAAATCTAATACCGGATCTGATACAAATTGATGGAACTGAGGATTCCCAGGACCACGAGTTGGTGTGCGTATTGATCGATAAAAGTTAACAGATTTAAAACGTATTCTAACCCTTCATATGCGAAAACTAGGGTTCACAAATTATACATGCGATGAGAAGAAGACGATAGTTTCTAGTAACCTCGAGCAGTCAGTGACCCCAAGATCTTTTACATGTATTCCTTTCTCGGGTTGGACGTCGTATGGACAACGATCTACCAATATTTTTTCTCTCTTGATGTCCTTCTTTTCTCTTCTCTCGTGATGAACGAAATTGAGAAAGATGCTCTTCTTATGATACATATAACAACTAGAGAATAGAGGGTATATATAGGCTACGATAGGACCGTGATGAGAAATTAGGTTTACGTCTCCTAACGGGTCTAGGTATCCCGTATTCAGCTTGAACACACAACCCAAGCCTGTTAACAATAGCTCGGTCCATTAAAGCTCTACTGTTGCACTACCTTCCTAATCCCATATTATATTTATGGGATCCTTCTTATTATATGCTTGTTTATCTCTCCATGTTAAGATATCGAATGTCTGTCACGATTGTAGGACCGTTGAGCACCTCTAGAGGGGGGTGAATAGAGTATGTGTGTGCAGCAAAAAATAATCACCAATTAAAACTTTAAACTATGGCAGTAAAATAAGAGACAATAAATATAATGCAGCAAGAGATAGAGAATTCAAACTCAGCGACACGGCGATATATACTGGTATCCCTCTGAGAGGACTAATCCAGTCTCGAGTACTCTTGCTCGATGTTAATCCACTATGGCACAAGCTTTAACTGAGAGCTCACACTCTCTTATAACACCGTACTTGGTGACAAGTGCACGACCGACTTCACAACACCGTGCTTGGTGACGAGCGCACGACCAGCTCCACAACAAGAAAAGTTGCTGAACTTGGAACGACCTCTTTACAACTCTTGGAATACCAAAAGACTCTAAATCAACTTTGATATTACTGGCTTTTGGCTAAGAGGTGTATAGGTATGATTTGAAAATCTTGGATCGTTTGAAAACACTTGAATAGTAGAGAAGAGAAGATGAAGAGTGAATGAATGATTTAAAATAAAAAGTTCTTCTCTATTTATAGGTGTTTTCTGGGACCGAACTCGGACATAGTTCGGGCAGAGTTCGGATGCAGATATCTCGTAAAGAGACGTTGCTCGCAGATTTGGAGGCAACAGAAGTTTGAACACAAACTGACCGAACTCGGACAGAGTTCGGTCCGAACTCGGGCCGAAATCGGTTATGAGTTCTGTTAGGAGATTTTCGAAATATTTTATCAGAAATTGTTTTTAAAGATATTTTGGAATATTTTGTAAAAGATATATGAGTGATAATGGGTAGGCTTTTTAGAATGTGGACTTGGATAACCCTAAGCCAGTATTACCAAAACTGATTTTAGAAAATAATTTCTAGACTCAATAAAATGTAAAATATAGAATAAAATATAAAATGAGTCATCTTCAGATTTGATGATGTTGATGCTTTGTTGATGCAGTACAACGTCCGTTGAAATTGATTTCATATATCCTGAAATGATTAGCAGCAGTTTGTATATTTTATGTATTGACTTAAGTGCATGTTGATTATCAAAATCGGGTGTGACCATGGAACGGGCCAATAATCTCTTCCATTTTGATAATTGACAAACTTGAGTCTATACCAAAATATATCTTATAAAATAACAAAATTCAAGTACCTGAATAAATGAGATGGTTGAGTTTGTTTTTGGATTTCTACTCTTTTTGGTATATGTGTACTCTTTTTCTCCCCTTTTGTCAAATAGTAAAATGACTTGGCTCCCCCGTAATGTGTGAAGCCAACAATAGACAAAAAAGACAAAGTGAAGCAAAAGAGACATGATCACAGCATAGAACAACTACTATAGAAAGAAAATGCTGGAAATAAAGTACTAGAAATGTCATACTAAAAAGTGCTGAATACAATCGTCAGAAAATGTCTAACTAATGAGTTTAGACATAAAAAGAAAAACTATATCAAAGCATAAAGATCATCATCTACCAAGTATCCACTATTGAAAAACTAAACCCGCGTCACATAGTGGAGTCGTCAGCACCAGGAGCCTCTGGAGGAAAGTAGGCTGCAGTGGGGTCGAAGTGCTGGAAGGAAGCCTCATCTATGAACCGAGGACCCGGAAAGCCTGGGTGAGGCAAGATGGTGATCGGATGGACTGGATCATGGGCTAGGCTGTAGTGGAGGTCAGCAATCCCATTCCTCAGCACCTGAGCCCGAGTGATGCATCGGAACTCCGAATCAAGATAACTTTGATGTCGTTGCGCAGATATAGCAACAAAATCATCAAAGCGCTGATAGAAAACCGGATCAAATCCCGGGGCAGGGGCTGGAGCAGGAGCAGCATCAGGAATCTCAACGTCAGCAGCTGGAGCAGGCTGAGCTCCAGGAGGCAGAGGTGGAGCAGGAAATCGGCGGGATCTGGTAAGCTCGATAGGAGTGGAGGAGAATGCACAAGTCTGAAGATCAATCTCAAAATGGCAAAAGATAGACGCCAAGTGCATAGGATATACCAGATTCCTTCCTGTATTTCTGCAGTTCAGCATCCAGGACATCATGGTTTTTGGAATAGAGAATGGAATACCGAAATGAATATGGTATAAAGCAGAGAGTTCCAAGAAGGTCACTTCATCTGTGGATCCTTTCTTTGGAAGGAGTACAGAGAAAATCATGCGATGAAGTTCATAAAAAGATTGGTTCAAATGCTTTGAATAAACCCTACGAGGAACAGGGTTTGGATGACAAGTGAGTTCCCTAAAAGAGGCTAGGGTAACATCAGCAGGGAATTGGACATGGGTAATGTCAACCAATGCTTCACCAAGATCAGGAACATGAAAAAATTCACTGATATCGGTAGCACTAAATTCTAATTCTTGCCCAGCAATACAAGAATAGAAGTTTTCGTTAGGTTTTACTTACAAATTACAGTAAAACATTCGGACAGCATTATCAAAAATATTTTCTGCTACCTCGAAAAAGTCTCGGTAGCCTAAGTGATCAAAAGTAGGAGCATATTCAGAAAATATGGTAAAGTTAACAAAAGCTCCATTGCAAATCTTACGGCCAGAAAAAGAATCTGTCTGCCATGAAATATAAAAGAACAGAACAATTATCGGAGGATCGGACTTTTACTTCACGTTACAGACTCGCTTGTACAAAGAAAGCCTAGGGACGAAAACCTAGGTACAGCAGTCTAAGTACAATTGTTTATTTTTAATTCTGGGGGGTGACGATAGAGGCTCGGGAAAGCGACAGCCGCTCTACCTTACTCCTTGGACGATCGGTATGCAGCCTTGGCTCGTGGAAGATCTGCTTGGCGTGGACGAAGAAATGCTCTTTTTGCTCTCCTCGTGTTGCTCTCCTGGCTTCTCTCTCTCTGTGGTTATCGAAAAGGGGGGAACTCTCTCTGTATATCTGTCTCTCTTTTTTTTATTCTTTTGTTGCCGGGGGTCTGTGCAAAGAAATGATGCTGACTATTTATAAGAGTGGGGGGTGATCATTAGGGTTTGCTAATGATCATTTGTTTAGAATGTCGGCGCTCCTTCAATCTATCTGAACCCTTGATCCTGATTATAATGAATCTAGGCCATTAATACAGATAACACCGAATCTTGTGAGCAATTAATGTTAACTGCTTTAAATCTTCATGATTGATTATACCAATGTCCGATTTCTCGCCACATGTCCCATTGGCTTGATGATAAATGATATGCCCTGATCTCAGTAATTATGATGATGATGTCAAATATATTTGTTGGGATTCGGTTAAATCCTTGATTGATCCGATGCCACGTGTTTTAATTGTGGGTCCTGCCAAAGCCGCATGGGATAGGCAAGACTTGAACCTCAGAGAGATAATCTTCATGAGCCGCATGGGACAGTACTTTATTGAGCCGCAAGGGATGAACTCTCAATGAGCCGCATATGCATAATCTCTACGAGCCGCATAAGCTAGCGTTGTATTGAGCCGCAGGGACTGGGTTCTCGGTGGGCCGCATATGGCTGATTTCTGCTGGCCATATAGGGTGACTTCTTAGTGAGCCGCATGAAGCTGTTCCCCATTTAAGCCGTATGAGACGTGCCATGTGGCAATCTAGGACTTCTGTCGGATCGGGTCAGAGATTTTCTTCTTTTCCCGAAGAGTCTGTCATTATGGCAGAACCATTATGACGCTTTATGTCAGAGCCGTCATGGTCGTCGAGTCGTGTCAGGGCATTAAATAAGGCCACTACTCAAATGACCTGCTATAGGGAAGGATCCCAAGAGGGGATGTGGCGTCGATCGGGCCGCATAAATCGCATACACTTCCGAGCCGCATGAGACTGAGAGTCTTCTTTGAATCGCGTAAGGCAGCTCCTGTATGAGCCGCATGGGCTTCTTCCCAGAGCCGCATGGACCATTACTCTGATATTTTCCATGCTTCTACAGGATTCCCTTCAAAGTTTTCAATTTGCAAAATTGAAACACTTTGAATAAGAAGCATGGCCCCGTTCATGCCGCATAAGTGTCTCAGCCGCATAGACTCATCTGGCCGCATAGGCTCATTGCCACGTGTCCTGACTACGTGTGTAAATCTTCATTAATTGCTCTTGATTCGTTTTGAATTAATGCCGTCTTTTGGGGAAGGATCCCCAGGGTCGGTTTTGCCTTGACCGAAGCGTTTTTGCCTTTATCTTTTGAAGCGACGCGTAATCCGAGGCGTAATCCGAGACGTTTGTTTGTTTTATGGGTCTCTTTTGCCTATAAATAAGAGACTTTTTGTCTCTTAGGGGTTTCTTTACCTTCTCTCTTTGCTCGAATTCCCTGTTGCCATCTTTGCTCTTCGTCTTCTTCCTTCAACGATCGACAATGGCTTCCAAGAAGGCTGCTGCGTCGAAGGCCGCGAAGGGTAAGGCAGTTGCTTCTACGACGACTGCAGCGACGAACGTGGTCACTCCTCCGTCGGCTGCTGTGCGTTCTATCCATCCCGACGTTCACCCGCCTATCGCTGGTAAGGGTCGTCTGAAAACCCTAACTGTTGCAATGGCTCTGCTGCATACTTTATGCACAAGCCGCATGTACGGGGCTTATCGATGTGACCGCATAAGCCCTTCGCCCCATGGGGCCGCATGAGCTTGTTATACTCGATCTGAGCCGCATATGTGTTTTCGATTTGGGCCGCATAAGCGTTGCTCACTTTTTGAACCGCATAAACTCGCTTGCTTGTATCCGCATCCGCTCGCATGAGTCTGGCTTCGTAGGCGTGCTTAACCTGAACCGCATGGGTCTATAAGCTCGTCTGAATTTGAGTTGTATGGACTCGGCTAACTCGGAGCCGCATGAGGCTATGATGCATCGAACCGCATGGACGTATCTAATGCTGAGCCGCATGAGGTTGTGACGACCCGAGCCGCATAGACTCAGATGATCTTTCTAATGCTTCTGTTTTTTGACTATCTTCTAACCTCGTTTATTTCGTCTTTCTCCAGTGAATCTGCCCGTAAATCCTGCTGGGGAGCTTATAGTGGGTTCGAATCAATTCGCCCTGGGCGTGCATCTTGACGACTTAATTAAGCATGTGTTGAATCAATTCCCTACTGATGAGCCTTCGGAGAGGTTGAAGGCCATTGAGAATCAGACCCTCCATTACCTCCGTTCCATGATGAATGCTGGGAAGCTGGATGGAAAATACCTGAAGCCTTTGTTCCTTTTTGGTGATGCTTTAATCATCAAGAATCCCCGAGTTTTAGAGATTTCCGAGAACTGGGATTTTTCTTTGGATGGGGTGGCAATCCATATTCCTCTCATGGAACGTCATTATCCTTTGTCATGGTTCAATATGGTGTTGCTGGACAGGAAGATGGTATGTAACTTAACTCCCACTCAATCAGGGATTTTGATGGGCAACATCCATTATAATCCGAATATGCGGTCAGCATACGCGGGTAAGGATTCCGTCCTCCGGTACATGATGGGTCTGGCCCCGAGCTCTTTCATAAATGTATACGGTCCCAACTTCACACTTACTCAAGCTGATACTTTCCTGAATCGGCTTATTTGCAAGAAGTCTTATCCCGTTGGTAGGCTGGCACTGCTGAACTGGATAAACCCCACCTCTATTTGGGTCCAGTTGACTACTTCGGTTTTGCAGACCTACGGAGCATTCTTGCGGGAGGTAGGACTTTACCAAGCTATTCGGGGCACTTGTCATGGGCTTCCTATCAATAAGCCACTGTTTGTAGCGCTTTTGGAGATGTATAGCCAGCGAACGGGGACGTTCTTTGCACCAGGAGGGGAGTTGGGGCTTACTCTTCATGAAATGTATACTGTCTCCAAACTTTCCTGGGGGAATGAGCCTTTCGAGGTGTATACCCCGTCGAATGAGGAGTTTGAGGACTTGGACAGACAACTCCCAGGTTCCGTTGCGGTGTATCAGGAGTTGTTGTGCCATCATAGTGCTTGTCATCAAATGGCTATAAAAACGATGGATAGCTCCGAGGGGACCGCTCCCCAAACCACATCCTGGATTAATTATCTTTTTAGAGTTTATCGTTCTGGCGAAGTTACTCCTCGAGCCCCTCGAACGCATGGAGAGGTAAGGGATCTGATGTCAAGTGTTAAGAAGTCACGATCTAAGAGCGACATATTTGGGAGTCAAGCTGACTCTCTTAGCTATTTTCACTACGGGACCATACAGATGTCAGAGAAGGCGATTCTGGCTGGATTTTTAATGATATGGCTACGGAACTGCGTAGTCTCGAGAGGAGCGGGTTCTATCGAGAGGATTGGTCGTCATTTCATCCTCCTTGCCGTTAAACTAGTATTCGGAGTTAGACTGGCCCTCCTTCCTGCTATGGTGTGCAGCATACACCATGGTCTTCGAACATTCTCGTCCAAGGTTATTGCTCGCAAGAAGACTTTGGATTTTGAGCGCGTAGAACTGCCTTTCCACTATTTGATGGGGTGGTTGGCGATGCATTACAGGTCTTTGATGGGACCCGGGATAGCGGAAGATGCTACAGATGAAGACACTTTCCTTTTCAAATGCCATCGCCGGTCTTGGGAATACAACACTATGCCAGCTTGTCGGAGGGCGCTGGCGAGGGTGGATGGGTGTGACTTTTTTGTGTCTGTTCCTCCCTTTTCTGATGAGGAACTGAGGAAGGTACATCTTGACGGTACCGGGCCTTCTCATTTTCTATCTCCGGATATGCTTGCTTGGTTGCGCAATATCTGCCCCGCACATCTGGTTTATCGCAACCGGGATAATGTGTACTTGGAGCCTTACCTACATAGTAGGTTTTCTCGCCAATTTGGTTATAGCCAGTTGTTCCTTGATTGTCCCAACCCTTGTTTGGGTTTTGAAGACAGCGTTCTTGACAGCGTCCGAGCGTGGAATTATTATGACGCTTATCATACTCGGGCCAGCTTCTCGGTTCCCGATGCTAAGGCGCCAAGGGAAATTTTGTACATAGCTGCTTTGTATCACGTTATGGCGAACAAGCCTCCTGTTAACTTCGATCCGAGTACCAGTTTCATCGTAGGTACCGGTTTAGAGGAGAAGCCCAAGGGGGCTAAGGCTAGAAAGCAACTGGCGCTCCAGATTTCCCTTCCTGAATCAGAACCTTTCGAGTCGGCTGAGGAGGAGGATGATAATGATAGCGAAGGCTCCCTTTCTGGCGGGGGTGAAGAAGTAGCGGATCAACCGCTTCCCCCACCCGATGAACCGGCGGAAGATCCGTCGCTTACTACACAAGAGGGAGTAGTGAGAGAAGAACAATCTTCAGCTGTGTCTGGTCCCTCGCGTAAACGGGTCAGATACGAGTCTTTTGACAGTAGAGCGACCTTTTTCGTGAAGAGAGTTGCTGTTAGGTCTCGTGGATTACTTATCACCGAGAAGGGTGAAGGTACAGACGCTACTCCGGGGGTAAGACCAAGTCGTAGCCATCTCTTTGTTGTAGTTTTCTTTTCTCTCAGAGATATGACTTAATCACTTTTCTTTGTAGGTGCCCGATAAACCGTCCTCTCCTGAATCGTCTACCACCCCTGAATTTGCTCCGGCCCTTGCTGCTTTGATTAGCGACATGTGTACCGTGGTCCTTTCTGCGGGGGCTCTTTCAGCGGCGGCTGACAGCTCCCAGTTTGCTGAGGTCTCGACCCGGGGTGACGAAGGTTTCCTTGGGCTCGTCTCCGAGACCGCTGAACTTCAGCAAGGCGACGCCGATCTCGGTGCACCCTCTCTCGAGGATGCAAGGGCGGAAGAGTCTATTATACCTGACTCGGAGGCTGTTGGTGAAGGGGCTACGGTGGCTGCAGGCGAACCTCGGCCTTCACACTCCTCCGCTGGTAAGATAAGCCAGATATTGACTAGTGAGGGGGCTTATTTGCTCTATCAACATATTCTCTGGGTCAAATCGATTCATGGTTGCCTTGGCCCTGCAGGTCCGGATCCTTTACTTCCTACCGTAGATGTTCTTGGGGAAGGCTCGGCCTGCCGCGATATGGGAGAAAGGAGCGTTCCCTCTTCTTTGCCGTCCCATGTCGAGGGGCCTCCTGCCAGCTCCAGGCCGACGAGAATGGGGTTGGCGATGGTCTCCGCCTCATCCTCCGCAGATTATACGGCTCCGGAGACTGACCTCTCGACCCTGCCGAGTATTCAAATTTTGCAGGCTGCCGAAGAGGAGTTGGCCGCTGTTCAAGCGTCCTTCCATGCGGAGCTGGTTTCTCTTGTGGCAGGAGCGGCGGATTCTGTTGCGTCTTCTTCGATGCTGCCAGCCACACTCCCGTTGACACCGGCCTCTACGGAGACTCTGGACGAGGTGACGCAGGACGTGGTCGACAGCTTCTATCGTCATTTGAAAAGGGGCGTAGGCGCTGCCATGGAGCGGGGGACCCCATTTTCTCTATCTCTCCAGTGTGCCTATGGTCAGATTGCAACCTTGAAGTCCCTTTCTGGCGGGGTGGGATTGGCTGCACAGTTGGAACCTAAGCTGACAGAAGCTGATCAGCTTGTGACCCAACTACTGGCGATACAACAGGCGGGCTTGCCTGCTGCGATCGAGCGGGAGCGGGGCTTCCTTCTTGCTGCTCGGGATAGGATTAAGCTAGCCCGAGATACGGCTGGACCAGTTGTACGGGAAGACCTTGATAAGTTCTCTGCTTTGTATGACCAGCTGGGTCGTAGGAGTCAGGCTTGCCGTGCTCGGGAAGAGTCTGCTTCTCGTGGAATCGCTGACACGAAGGAGCGTATTCTTGGACTTCAGCGGGAATTAGCCTTCTTAGAGTCAGAGTTGGAGACTGCCCAGATGGAGCAGGCGTCAATCGTTCGGGAGGCCGAGAAGGTTTCCCGATCTTCTGATAACCTGGAGTGGGCCTTTAAGAAATTTGAGGATAACTGGCAGGCTCACGCTCACCTAGAGGACGAGGCGGTGCTAACCCACGAGGCGGAGCATCGAGCCTCCCAGAGGTTCGAGCGGTTGGTTGTTTTGCTGACGGACCGTCTCAGGGTGTTATGTGCCCCAGAGCAGTGATCAGCTGTCTGTTTTCTTTGCTTTCTCTCTTCTTTTTTTTGTAAGGGATGTGATCCCAAATGAAGTAGTACGTTGAATTTTGAATAAATGAGCATGTTTCAACTCATCATCTCTTTCTTGTACTTGTGGCGTCTGTGAAATTGGACTTGCTGGGGGATTATTTGTGGACCTGTTATCCTAGGCGTACCTTGGTTTTAGGTACGGATAACAAGTTTGGACAGGATGTCCGGAACAGCCGTGGCGAAGTGGTCATGGATGTTCTCGGTGCTAGGTAAAAAGAATGCCGTAGAGCAGCTGGGCTCCCGGGGCATGGTGGGGTGGTGGATTTATGCCAAGAAGCTTAGCAAAGGAATATTTGTGGACCTATTATCCTTGGCGTACCCTGGTTCGGGATACAGATAATAGGGCGAAAGAAAAACCAACATATTTGCTCAGAGGTTATGAGGACATGGCAAGCATGAGGGTTTTACCGTGGAATCTTCCTGCTCAGAGGTAATGAGGACATGGTTGGGGAGGTTTGACGAAAGATATTCGTGGTCAACAGCGGACATTTGTGGACCTATTATCCTTGTCGTACTCCGGTTGTGGCTACAGATAATAGGTCGAAAGGAGACCGACATACTTGCTCAGAGGTAATGTGGACATGGCAAGCATGAAGGTTTCTTCGACGGAGCCTTCCCACTCAGAGGTAATGATGACATGGCAGGAGTGGGCTCAATGAAGAGGGGGTACATAGAACGACTCAGAGGTAGGAGAACGTGGAAATTCTATGTGAGGGGGCGGTTTGTTTTTGGTGGAAGTGAAAACGACTCAGAGGTAATGAGGACATAGCTATTTTTTCAGAAATTTGTGGATCGATTACCCTTTTTTGTGCACTGGGAGTGCGGGTAGTGGATCATGAGGGAGGATCTCTTCCAGGAAGAAAGTTCAGAGGTATAATCGTACGTGACTTACTATCTAAAAGAGTGACCGGAATGTGAGTTCAGAGGCACCATCGGGTACATAACTCGGTAATTTAAAATATCGAGAAAGTGGGAGTCCAGCGGCACCAGCGGGTACATGACTCGATAATCTGAAGGGAATATGGGGTGAGTTCAGGGGCACCAGCCGGTACATGACTCGATAATCTGAAATGTTGTGGGTGCGAGTTCAGTGGTACCAGCCGGCACATGACTCGATAATCTGAAATGTTGAGGGTGTGAGTTCAGTGGTACCAGTGGGTACATGACTCAAAGACCTTGTAGCGAATGTCGTTTAGATATAATATTTCTTTAGGAACTTGCCATTGACGGGCAGCATGAGCAAGTCTCCGTTTTGCTTTGCAAGGCGGTAAGCACCGTTGGAGAATACCGTCTCAATGATAAATGGGCCTTCCCACTTTGGCTGGAATTTGCCGGCAGTCTTGTGAGTCATGACCATTGGCCTCTGGACTGCCAAGACGAGATCGCCTACCTGGAATGTTCTGATTTTGACCTTCTTGTTGAAGGCTCCTGAGATGCGTGCTTGGTACAGCTCGATCCTTTGCTGAGCTCGGAGGCGCTTTTCATCTAAGGCCTCTAACTCTTGCAGCCGACGTTGGTAGTTGTCGTCTGTCGTTAATTGATGTGTGAGGGCGACACGTAGTGAGGGGATCTGGGTCTCCAAGGGGAGGACTGCCTCACTCCCGTATACCAGGGAGAATGGTGTATTTCCGGTGGCTGTTCGGAATGTGGTACGATAAGCCCATAAGCATTCGCCGAGCTTCTCGTTCCAGTCACGTTTGTTGGAGGAGACAAACTTCTTGAGGAGTTTGATGATTGTTTTGTTGAATGCCTCTGCTAACCCGTTTGCTGTCGAATTGTATGGTGTCGAAGCGACATTCTGAATACGATGCTTATCGTAAAACCGATAGAATGCGTGGCTTGCAAACTGCGAACCATTGTCATGGATGATCCTTCGGGGCAATCCAAAGCGGTAGATGACGTGATGCTTAAGGAAGCTGATCACATTTGAAGTCTTAACTTCTGCGAGTGGGACATCTTCCGCCCATTTGGAGAAGTAATCAGTGATCGCAAGTATGAAGCGATGTCCTCGGGAGGAAGGTGGGGTGATTGGACCAATGATATCCATTTCCCATGCTTCGAATGGCCAGGATGCCACTGTCGGATGCAGAAACTCTGATGGTTGGTGAATGAAGTCTGCGTGGACTTTGCAAGCTTTGTATTTTCTAGCATAATCTATCGCGTCTGCCACCATCGTGGGCCAGTAGTAGCCCATTCGACGAAGGCAATCTTGTAGTTTTAGGCCGGGCTGATGGGCCCCGCAGACACCGTCATGAGCTTCTCGCACGGCTTCTTTGGCTTCTGTGTTCGATAGGCACCAGAGTAATAATCCGTTATAGGAGCGGCGATACAGCATCTTCGTCTCTGTATCGTAGAAGAATCTGAGAGAACGCCGTCTGACAGAAATGGCTTTCTTTGGGTTCTCTGGGAGGATGTCGTAAACGACGAAGTCGATGAATGGCTGTCTCCAGTCTGGTGCTTCGTCGACCGTCTGGGCGGAATAACTCGCCACGAATTGAACATTGTTCTTGGGGCAGACCAGTTCATGTCCTATCACGTTAAATGAATGATGAGCTTGGTTTGGCACTGCTAAAGAAGCGGCAAGGCTTGCTAGAGCATCGGCTTCGATATTTTGGAGTCTGGAGACGTGCTCGATGAAGAATCCCTCAAACGATGAGATAATGTTGATCGCAATTTGATGGTAGGGGATCATGTCTTCATGGCGGACCTCGTATGAGCCCCGGATCTGATTGACGATTAGTTGGAAGTCGCCGTATGCTTCAAGGTATTCTACCCCCAGCTCTCTTGCCAGTTGGAGACCAATAACCAGAGCGTTATACTCGGCCACATTGTTAGAGCAGGGTTCTGTGAGGGAGTAGGCGCGATTGATCACCAGCCCAGTAGGAGAAATCAATACCACTCCGACCCCAACGACGATGTTTCCCTTGGGTCCGGTTCTTGAAGCACCATCGAAGAACATCCGCCATATGTTATCGTGGGTGGCTGTATTCGAATCGGCGACCTCATCTGGGATCTCTTCATATATTCTGGATGACTCTGATCCTGGGTGGGCTGCCAAGAAGTCTGCCAGGGCTTGACCCTTAACAGCCTTCTGCGGGACGAAGATCATATGATAGGGGAACAACAATATTGCCCATGTAGCGAGGCGAGAGCTGAGTGCCCCTGGTTTAGTCATGAGGACTCTGAGAGGGTTGACTCGGGAGATCATATGTATGGTTTGCCCTGTGACGTAGTGCCGCGTCTTTTGAATGGCGAACACCAGGGCGAGGCATTCCTTCTCCACAGCGGTGCATCGGTGTTCTGGCCCAATCATCATTCGACTGAGGTAATATATAGCTTGCTCATGGCCTGTATCGTTGTTTTGTGCCAACAAAGCACCAAGGGAGTGTTCCATTGCCCGTACGTAGAGCAGGAATGGTTTTCCAGGAACCGGGGCTACCAAAACTGGAGGATTTGATAAGTATTCTTTGATGCTGTCGAAAGCACGCTGGCATTCCTCGTCCCATACGAATGAGACTCCTTTCTTCTTGAGGTACGTGAATGGTTGGCATCGCCCGGAGAGGTTGGAAATGAACCTTCTGATGTAAGCTAGCCTTCCTTGGAGGCCTCTAAGTTCGCAGAGATTTCTCGGAGGAGCCATCTCCATGATCGCCTTTGTTTTCTCGGGATCTACATGGATACCCTTGGCAGTGATGATGAAGCCTAAGAACTTCCTGCTGGATACGCCCAGAAAGGACTTCGTGGGGTTCATCTTCAAATTGTGCGTTCGCATTAGATCGAATACCGTCTTTAGATCCTGCAGATGGTCTCCCTTGCTACGGCTTTTAACGGCTATATCGTCAACGTAGCACTCCACCGTCTTGCGTAAGTGGTCTCTAAAGATGATGCTCATGGCTCTTTGATATATGGCGCCAGTATTCTTTAAACCGAAAGGCATGACTGTGTAGCAGTACGTGCCGATCGGTGTTCGGAATGATGTATGCTTTTCGTCGTCAGAAGATATTTTGATTTGGTTATACCCCGAAAAGCCATCCATGAATGACATGCGTTCGAAGCTGCAAGTATTGTCGATCATGATGTCTGTGATAGGAAGGAGGAATTCATCTTTGGGGTACGCCTCGTTCAGGTTGCGGAAGTCGATGCAGATTCGAATCTTCCCATTCTTTTTGAGGACGGGTACTATGTTGGTGACCCAGTCTGGATGTTGCTCTTCACGAATGAAGCCGCTGGCTATCAGTTTGTTGACCTCGGCTTCGATCACATCTATGATGCCCGGACGGAAGCGTCGCTGTTGCTGCTTGACTGGCTTTGCATCCGGCCGTATGTTGAGTCTGTGGAGAGCGATGTCAGGATTTAACCCTGGTATGTCTTCATAGCTCCAGGCGAACACATCAATATACTCTCTGACAAGTTCTAACAGCGACTTTCGTTCTTCGTCAGTTAGGTTTTTACTGATGAAAATTGGTTTTGAAGAAGATTCGCTGCCGAGATCCACTTGTATGACCTCATCTTCAGTAGGAGGTTCTCTCAGTTCGAACCACTTTTCCCATTGTGCGTCCAATTGTTGGGCCCATGGCTCAAGCTCGAGGATTTTGGAGATGTTTTCGTCTTCCTCGTAAGCGTCGGCGAATGCCATGTTGACTGACATGACTTGTCTGACTACATCTCCGATGCTGGTATCTGAGCCGGAAGTTGGTGATCCGGTTGAATGTGACTGCCAGTCGTATTCTTCGTCTGAACTTTCAGGGGTCGTAGTAGGCGTTACATACCCTAACCCGCATCGAGTTTTGTTATAGTAGTTCCGTGGTTTGCCCGTCGGGGCTAGCGACTTCAAAGGTAATCGTCGCCCAGTGCCGTAGTTCAATCCTGGCATCGTCTCTAGATCATACCCCTGTTTCTGCATGAGATATTTAGATTGAGGGCTATAGAGATACAGAGGCAGTCTTCCAGCATCTGACCCGAGGTCGACTTCTTCTATGGCGAGGGGATGCGGGTTGTTCGTACGGCCGAAGATGATCGGATGGTCTCCTCCCTCGAATATTCGGTAAGCATCTTCTACTGGAGTAAGCTGGATCGCGGTGTACACATTTGTCACCTGTGTATGTAGGTGAGCGCCTATACCGTGTTCCATAGCATACATTGTACATAGCTTATTGAGTTCGGTGTAGTTCAAAGATAACCCTTTATTGATGAAGTAAGGTATCTTTTCTAGGGGGAATACATCATCAGCGGAGGGGACATCAGTGTGGGCAGCCACATACTTGGCTAGCTCCGGTTCCTCTTCGGCTACCCCCTGTGTGAACGAAGATTGAGAGGACGACCTGGAAAGCTTGATTGTCAGTGGTTCAGTTAATGGAGCAGAGCGTGGAGTTGTTGGCAGACTAGCGACCCCCAGTTTGGCATTTGATGTGGGGCAAGGAGTGGCTGGTTCGCTAGAAGTGTCAGACCTCGCATCGGGGTGACGACCCTTCCTGGGAAGGCGTATCGTCATGGGCCTATCCGAGGGGTTGAGCTTTCCTGCTTGTGGTTGGCTGACTCTTGGTAGCCTGATTGTCAGTGGCTCAGTTGTGGGTCTCGGCACTTGACCGGACCTTGGCAGCCAGATTATCATTTGCTTCTCCTGCGCTGAGAGGCTGATTGCGTCCTTCCGCAGAGTGGCGGTAAGGGGTGCAGACTTGCCCGGTTTGCGAGCTTGGAGGTGGCTCGTCAGGGGTCCTTCTGATCCCGTGGCTGTTTCAGTATGAGTTTATGCGTCTCCTTCATCAAGGTGCCTCTTCGACTTTTCGTATAAGCAGGAGTCCGAGTAGTAAGATTCGACCCCTTTGAAGGGATCGATATCAGCAAATTCTGTCTTCACGAAGCCGTGTTTGTCGACGTATTTGAAGCACTGGTGTAGCGTGGAAGGCACGATCATGTAATCTTGTATCCATGGGCGCCCCAAGAGGATGTTGTAAGAAGTGTCTGCATCTATGACGTAGCAGGTGACTTCGAATTGGACGTCGCCAATTTGACACTTCAGACGAATCTTCCCAATAGGGTAGCTCCTGCCCGAATTGAAACCGCTGATGACGGTGCTTGTAGGCGTCAGGCGATGCATTGGGATACAGAGATGATGTAGCAGACCCTTCGGGATGATGCTTATGGAAGAGCCAGGGTCAATGTGCATCCGATCCACCTTCACGTCGCTGATGTATCCCGTATAGTATAGCGGGCGATCATGTAGGTTGGTTTTGATGAGCATATCCTACGGAGTGAAGACGATGTTGGGCATTGCTCCCGTGCAGGCGCTGTCTTGGAGATCCACAGGTGAGTCCTCCCCGGTGAGGTTGGATTGAGCCAGATAAGCATCGACATTTTGGAGTGCTTCGCTCAATACAATACGAACGTCCTTGGAGAGCCTTAGGAGTTCGTATAGTGACAATTTGGCCGGAGTGTTAGCCAATTGTGCTAAGATGTCAAAGTTATAGGGCCTCTCTAGCCCTTGGGCTGCGTCCTTTCGGAGGGATTTGTCGAAGCGAGTCTCCTTCGGCCTAGGCTTGTCGGTCGTCGAAGGCTGAGCCGGTCCCGGAGCATCAGTTGTAGTAGGTTGATGATTTTCAGCTGGGCTGTCAATCACAGGTTGTGATTGCGCTCCGGACAGCGTGACGACGGCTGTAGCTTCCTCGTTGTCTGCTGAGATTGTGTGGCAGGTCCTGATTTTTCCACTCTTTTTTCTGTTGGTGGGAGATAGCGTGGGCCGAGTTACTTCTGACACCAAATCTGGATGGACCCACATGATCTCCCCTTGTGAGGTGGTGAGAGGTACCAGACCAGCAGCCTGATCTCGGAGAGGTAGAAGATTGGTAATTTCTATTGTCGCCAGAGGGACGGGGATCACCCCGTCTTGAGTCTCCGTCGGAGGGAAGTTGTCGAATTATACGGACACGATATTGGCTGCTACGGTTACCTCTTCGAAGTCGATGGCCAGAGCGTTCGAATCGATGAGGCTTTGGATGTACCATTTTAGTTGGTAGCAGTCGTGTGTAGCGTGGTGTACATAACGGTGGTAATGGCAGAACTTTGGGTTCTCCAAATCAGCCGGCCGACGCTCCCACCTTGGTGGAGGAAGCTAAATTCTATCTCCTTGTATGAGCATGTCTAAGATAGGCTTGACGTGGCCGTCTTCGAAAGAGTAAGTAATCTGAGGCCATTGTTTGTCTGCTGGTTGTGACTCGGGCTTCTGGGCCGCGTCGGCCACAATAGCCTGCTTGCCTCTGTTGTCCCGATTGTTAGAGGGGCTATCCCCATTGTTGGTGTTGGTGCTGGGAAGCTTGCCCTTGTTCTCTCCATCCGAGATATGCAACCCCAGTTGGCGAGCCTTCCTCAATCGTTCCTCGGCACTTGTAGCACTGATGATAAAAGCCTTCCAGTCCTTGAATTGACTTTCGCCCATCCAGAGACTTATTGTTGGGAGCAGTCTTTTTTGGCAGATTTCAATCAAGGAAGAATCCGGATTGCCGGATGGTAACTTCATTGCGGTTTGACGAAATCGCTCAATGTAATTCCTCGTCAGCTCTTTCTCTCCTTGGACGACGTCCATGAGGGTAGACATTGTGACGTCCTGGCCTACCTCGTAGAACCTCTCCAAAAACAAGCGTTTGAAGCCAGCGAAGGAGTGGATGCAATTGTCCGGCAGGTTGCGGTACCAGTCGAAGGCGACTCCTTCCAATGCCCCGATGAATAACCGCATGAGGATAGCGTCATCATGAGGCAGATGGTCGGTGGTGACCTCGAAGTAGGTGATGTACCGACTTGCTAAGGTCTTGCCATCATAGGGGTTGATATTGAACGGCTTATATCTTGGTGGAAATGGAACATCCCTCCATTCAGCAGGATATGGTTGCCGTATTCTGAAGTCTTGAGAGTTTTCTCGGGCGTGGAACATGGCTCGGAGCTCTTGAACTTCTCTCCTTACTTCTCGGGTCTCATCTGTCGCAGTAGGAGCCGTTACTTCGGGAGGATTATTGCCCTGGTTCGGTGCCGCTGAATTTGAATCTATATTGTTTGTGGGACCCGTGCTTGTTTGGCCAGGTGTCACCCCTTGCAGAGTAGGAAGAGCCGCTTTGATCTCGTCTACAGACTTGACCAAGGCGTGCAGTATGGCCTCCAAAGTGTCGATGCATTGGCGATTACTGGAACCACTTTGATTGTTGTCCGTCATGAATACCGTCCTTACGTGAGAAGTGACGGAAGGGACGGTGGAGGGTGTGTCCTCTGAGTCATACCCGTACATCGAGAAATTATCGGGGTAGGTGGGAATATTCTCTTCGGGTTTGGACTCGGAAGGAACAGTACCCCCAGCTTCGGAGCTTGCTTCATCTTGAGAGTCATGGATGTCATCGGGGACGTCGGCATCTGTTGTACCTGACGGGAGGGTTGTTTCCCCGGGCTTATCTCCCTGAAACATCGGATTGTCGTGGATGTTCGGAGGAGTGCTACCCCCAGCTCCTTCGACCCTCAGCGGTGCGGACGATGAATCTTCCATTGCAGCAGATTTTGTCTTCGAACGGGTGTGTTGGTATACTCCGATGGAGGGCAACCGTTTAGCCGACAATTTCTTAGCTGTAGTGGTTGATATTTTCGGACTGGAGATGCTTGTCTTCTTCCCTCTCCCCTCGGCAGGGATTTTCTGCACGGAATTGCAGGAGACAACAGGAGGTGCCTCGTCCTCCGAGCTTGGATGCTGTAATCTTTGGAAGACGGACGGCCGATCTTCCGTCACTGCCGTGTTGTTGCAGCAGCAGTTGACGATGATCTGGGTGCAGTGACGTCCATGTGAGGACTCGTTGCACGCCGAGGCCCCTTCTCTTTCCTTACGTTTGTGAAGGATAGCCTCACGCAGGTCAGAGGAACCACTTTGTCCGTTCGCCACTGGGGACTGGACTCGAGCGGTCCTATACAACTTCCCATCAGAGGCCCGCGTGACAATCAGCAGGACGCTCCGATAGTCGGAGGTTGGGGCAGCTGTCTGGGCTTGATGAGCCCGCACTGCCCTAGACTACTTCTTCTTAGCACTCGTGGGTGCATAATAAGAAGAGTCCAAGTTGAATAACAAAGAGTCTGGCTTATCATCCAGAGAATCATCAGGGTTCGAACCGTACGAGAGACGGTCGAAAACTGATCGAGAGGAGCATGGAGCGGGTGCTATGCGGCTGGGATTGGAAACCGTACAGGCTGTCTGCATGCGGTTGTCTTCTACCGTCGGATGAGTTCTTATGCGGCTAGGAGTCACGACCGTGCAGGCTGACCGCATGCGGTTGGAATCTGTAGCCGCATGGGTTTTTTGCAAACGATTGACTTTGATAGCCGCATGAGTCTCATCCATGCGGTCGGCAACTGTAGCCGCATAAGTTATGCGGCTGGCAGATGTGGCCGCATGAGTTTTCTTCATGCGGTTGGCGGATATAGCCGCATGGGCTTTCTTCCTGCGGCTAATACCCTTCTGCGGCTCGGATCGCGCAGAGTTCCTCTTTGCCCCTGCAAGTCCAGCATCATAGTATTTTCTTCTGCCGGACTTGGGGACAGCAGAGTTGTCTGCGGTCTGAAGTGGGGCCGCAGGAGAGTCCTTCTCGCCGTCTTGAGCCACAGAGGGTATCCCTTCGAGGGCTTGAGGAGGAGCAAATGATTTTGGCCTCTACTCTTTACGAGCCTTCGCGGTGCGGGTGCGCTTCTGGACCGGGCCAGCGCTGCCTTCAGAGAGCATCTCTTCGAACGCCTGTTGGTCGAAGCGGACGACCATCTTCTGTTGTGTGGAGCCAAGTTTGGCTGCATCCGATTGTGTCACCAACTCCTCAGCCGTGGAGAAGTTAGTCCCCAGCAGAATCGCCATCGTGTCTGCCATGAAATATAAAAGAACAGAACAATTATCGGAGGACCGGACTTTTACTTCACGTTACAGACTCGCTTGTACAAAGAAAGCCTAGAGACGAAAACCTAGGTACAGCAGTCTAAGTACAATTATTTATTTTTGATTCTGGGGGGTGACGATAGAGGCTCGGGAAAGCGACGGCCGCTCTGCCTTACTCCTTGGACGATCGGTATACAGCCTTGGCTCGTGGAAGATCTGCTTGGCGTGGACGAAGAAATGCTCTTCTTGCTCTCCTCGTGTTGCTCTCCTGGGTTCTCTCTCTCTCTGTGGTTATCGAAAAGGGGGGGAACTCTCTCTGTATATCTGTCTCTCTTTTTTTTATTCTTTTGTTGCCGGGGGTCTGTGCAAAGAAATGATGCTGGCTATTTATAAGAGTGGGGGGTGATCATTAGGATTTGCTAATGATCATTTGTTTGGAATGTCGGCGCTCCTTCAATCTATCTGAACCCTTGATCCTGATTACAATGAATCTAGGCCATTAATGCAGATAGTACCGAATCTTGTGAGCAATTATTGTTAACTGCTTTAAATCTTCATGATTGATTATACCAATGTCCGATTGCTCGCCACGTGTCCCATTGGCTTGATGATAAATGATATGCCCTGATCTCAGTAATTATGATGATGATGTCAAATATATTTGTTGGGATTCGGTTAAATCCTTGATTGATCCGATGCCACGTATTTTAATTGTGGGTCCTGCCAGAGCCGCATGGGATAGGCAAGACTTGAACCGCAGGAAGATAATCTTCATGAGCCGCATGGGACAGTGCTTTATTGAGCCACAAGGGATGAACTCTCAATGAGCCGCATATGCATAATCTCTACGAGCCGCATAAGCTAGCGTTGTATTGAGCCGCAGGGACTGGGTTCTCGGTGGGCCACATATGGCTGATTTCTGCTGGCCATATAGGGTGACTTCTTAGTGAGCCGCATGAAGCTGTTCCCCATTTAAGCCGTATGAGACGTGCCACGTGGCAATCTAGGACTTCTGTCGGATCGGGTCAGAGATTTTCTTCTTTTCTCGAAGAGTCTGTCATTATGGCAGAACCATTATGACGCTTTATGTCAGAGCCGTCATGGTCGTCGAGTCATGTCAGGGCATTAAATGAGGCCACTACTCAAATGGCCAGCTGTAGGGAAGGATCCCAAGGGGGGATGTGGCGTCGATCGGGCCGCATAAACCGTATACACTCCCGAGCCGCATGAGACTGAGAGTCTTCTTTGAATCGCGTAAGGCAGCTCCTGTATGAGCCGCATGGGCTTCTTCCCAGAGTCGCATGGACCATTACTCTGATATTTTCCATGCTTCTACAGAATCGAACCAAAGATCAGAAAACTCTTTGTCCGGAAACAAAGTAGAATCATAGTCTTCTGCATCTATTGGTCGTGCTGGACTGAATAGACTAGCAGTTGTATAATCAGAAGAGGAGGAGGCACCTTGGGAAGATGTTCCTCTATGAAGTTTAGGAGCCATGGAGAAAGTAAAAAAGAAAAAGGAATACCTTTTTGAGAAAGGAGGAAGATGAGAATGTTGAATATGTCCATCAGATCTCTTGGATTCCTTGCTAGGATGGAGAAGGAAGAAATTTTAGGGAGGAAGGAGAAGTTTCCACGAGTTGGTGTGTGGAAAAGATGATTGAAAGAGTTGAATTTATAGGATTTAAAGTCGGCTGTTCGTTTCTGGAATCAATACAGCGCCGACCGAACTCGGTCCGAATTCGGTCCGAACTCGGTCAGAGTTCGGCCCGAGTTTGGTCACTTGTATTCTCGAGACAATAAATACAGTTCTGGTTGGTTAAAAGTAATTTTTATGACTTTTGACTCTAGTATTTAATAACGAACTCTATTTATGGGTTAACTGTAGGGGTTGTCCCAGTTAACGGAGGTTCACCAGGGAACTCTTAAGTACCACTTCGCTTCGACCGTAGTCATGGTGACAGACATACCCTTTTTAGATTTGTACCCAAAAATAATTTCCGTTAAATAAATTTCAAAGTTGCAAGTCATAAAATTAATTTTAATTACCATATTACATTATGAATCTGAAAATTCAAGTATACCGAGCTCAAGCCTCATTATGTTAAAACGGTCTTCAGCCAATGGTTTTATGAATATGTCTGCTAGTTGATAATTTGTGTCAATAAATTCTAAGCAGATATCCCCGTGTTGTTGATGATCACGAAGAAAATGATGTCTTATCTCTTTGTGCGTGAATGACAGATAGGGTTCTTAGTCAGATTAATAGTGCTAGTGTTGCCACAATAAATAGGAACTTTAGTGTAGTACAGATTGTAGTCTTCTAAGGTTTGCTTCATTCACAAAATCTGAGCACAACAATATCCTGCGGCGATATACTCAGCCTCAGTTGTTGATAACGCTACTGAATTTTGTTTCTTGCTAAACCAAGAGACTAAGGCCTTTCCTAGGAAATGACATGTGCTGCTGGTACTTTTACGGTCCACTTTGCATCCTACAAATCCGTATCCGAGTAACCTATCAGGTCAAAGGATTTGGTTTTAGGATACCATAAGCCGACTGTAGAAGTTCCTTTAAGGTATCGAAAGATACGCTTAACGGCACTAAGATGTGATTCCTTAGGATTTGCCTGATAACGTGCACAAATACAAATACTAAACATAATATCAGGACGACTAGCAGTTAAATATAATAAACTACCAATCATACCTCGATACTTATGCTGGTCGACAGGTTTGCCACTTTCATCAGCATCCAACTTTGTAGATGTAGCCATAGGAGTCCCAATTGGCTTTACATTCTCGAAGTCGTACTTTTTTAGTATGTCCTTCAGGTACTTAGCTTGGTTGATGAATGTTCCTTTTGAGTGCTGTTTGATTTGAAGTCCTAGGAAGAAGTTTAGCTCTCCCATCATACTCATCTCAAATTCACTCTGCATACACTTAGCAAAATCTTGACAGAGTTTTTCGTTAGTAGAACCGAATATTATGTCATCTACATAAATTTGCACAAGGAGGATATCAACATTCAAGGATTTTATAAACAAAGTAGTATCAACCTTTCCTTTTGAAAATCCATTATAAGAAGGCACTTAGGCATTCATACCAAGCACGAGGTGCTTGTTTGAGTCCATAAAGGGCTTTCTTAAGCTTGAAGACGTGATCAGGTTTTTAAAAATCTTCAAAACCAGGGGGTTGTTTCACAAAAACTTCCTCTTTTAAAAATCCATTTAAAAATGCACTTTTCACGTCCATTTGAAATAATTTAAAATCATTAAAACATACAAATGTACAAAACATGCGTATGGCTTCTAGTCTAGCAACAGGAGCATAGGTCTCATCATAATCAATTCTTTCTTCTTGATTATAACCTTGTGCCACTAGACGTGCTTTGTTGCGAAGAACTTGTCCATCTTCACTGAGTTTATTTCGGAACACCCATTTGGTACCAATTATCGATTGACTAATAGGTTTAGGAACGAGTTCCCAAACTTGGTTTCTCTCAAATTGATTTAGTTCCACTTGCATGGCATGAATCCAAAACTCATCAGTAAAAGCATCATCTACATTCTTAGGTTCTATTTGAGAAATAAATGCTACATTTGCTGCTATATCAGAATCTTTAAGAGATGAACGTGTACTTACACCTTTAGATACATCACCTACGATGAGTGTTTCTGGATGATCTGGCATGAATTTTAATGATTCATACTTTTGGGTCAGATCTTTCACAAAGCTCTTCTCAGTCCTTGCATCTTGGGTCAGATCTTTCACAGAACTCTTCTCAGTCCTTGCATGTGTATCTTCATCATCACTGTCGCTAGATCTGTGACTATTTAACTCATCAAAAGTAACATTAATGGTTTCATCAACAATCATAGATCTTTTATTGAAAATTCTATATCCCCTTACTCTTAGCAGCATATCCGAGAAATATCCCGTCATCTGCTTTGGAGTCGAACTTTCCCAAGTTATCCTTGGTGTTCAGGATAAAACAGCGACATCCAAAAACTTTAAAATAAGAAATGTTTGGAATTCTTCCAAACCAAAGCTCATATGGTATTTTCTTCGAGATTGGTCGAATTAACACCCTATTTAAGACATGACAGGCTGTACTAACAGCTTCTGCCCAAAAATATTTAAGAAGATTATACTGATTCAGCATGACTCTAGCCATTTTGCTTAGAGTACGATTCTTCCGCTCTACAACACCATTCTGTTGGGGAGTTCTAGGATAAGAAAATTTATGGTAATTGTAATGCCTGTTGTTCGTATTACGTATTTGGAATACGTATACGTATTTTATCTTGTGTTTGCATATCTCCTTGGTTTGGCTCTCGGCTTGGTTTAACTCTCGGTTGGGTTGGCTTGGTTTGGCCGGCCCAATGCTTGGTTCATCATAGGCCAAGGGTGGAACACCTTAGCCTATGCTTCTCCTTCATTTCCACCATAACCCCCCCTACCTACCACCACCTTTGATATTTATTGCCATTTCTTCTTTCTCTCTCTCTTCCATAATTCTCATTTACTTCTCCTTCCCCCACTATTACTCTTCCCCACCAACCAAGAACACCATAGGCAAGTGCAACTTGCTTCCACAAGAGAACTTCTTTTGATGGTTTCATTAGCTTCTCCTCATGATTCTAACCCATATTAGAACTTGTCATTTTCTATTTTGAGGCTTTATTTCTTGTAGATCTAGAGTTTTGTTACTTTCGGATTTTGGTGGTTTTGATCTATTAAACTTCTTTGTTTTCAAGTTTTGATGGTTCCATGTTTTAGAGCATCTCATTCTACTCAATTTTGACCTTTGGAAAGTTGGATTCGGACTTATTTTGACCAAGATATGGACAACTGAAGCTTAGATTCAACTTTAGAGTTCTTGCTGTTCTTGCCATTTGGAGAAGACAGTGAACAGTGAGCTAGCTTTTTAGCTTACGCCACTGAGTCGTACGCTGCTGTTTAGTGAGCGTACGCTAGCCTTCGTACGCTGCTGTTTAGTGAGCGTACGCTAGCCTTCGTACGCTGCTGTTTAGTGAGCGTACGCTAGCCTTCGTACGCTGCTCTTTAGCGAGCGTACGCTAGCCTTCGTACGCTGCTCTTTAGCGAGCATACGCTAGCCTTCGTACGCTGCTCTTTGGTGAGCGTACGCTCACCTTAATACGCTGCCTGTTGGCAGTGTGTCTTGAGCGTACGCTAGCTTTCATACGCTAGCTTGAGCGTACGCGTGTCTTGGTACGCTAGCTTAAGTGAGCAAGGCGTACGCTGGCCCCTTTCGTACGCTAGCTCGAGCGTACGCAGTCTTGAGCGTACGCTAGCTTGAGCGTACGCTGACCTGTAGCTTGAGCGTGCCCTTGTGTACGCTGACCCTTGCGTACGCTTCCCATTGGAAGTATATGGATCCTTTGGTACGCAGACCTGAGCGTACGCTAGCCTGAGCATAGCCTGGCTTGAGCGTAGCCTGATTACCCTTGATCTTCTATAGCCCTGTATATTGATATTTTATTAGATATTTAACGTCCATTTTATATCCTTACGTCTTTTGTCCTGAACTTGATAATCATGAATTTACTTAATATGTTTGGAATTGATAATTGAGCATGACACGATAGTAACCCGTAGTGGTGCACTCCTGACATGAGTAACATGACATGACCTGATAGTGGCCCGTCGTGGCACACTCCTGACTAGTACACTTGACATGATTACCTGACATGATTATCTCGAATAGCTGTTGCGACGGCTACCTGACATGACATGACCTGTATAATTAATCTTGGACACCGTGGGTGATTGTGCTTGTATAAATAAACCAGTCCTGTCTTGCATCATGTCTAGGATGGGACTCCTGAGTACCACGGTCAGGAGTACCTATTGAAATAAACTAAGGACTAATAACTAGATTGATACATTAGTCATGAAGAGATTTTCTAGCTACAGGCAATCCCGTTACCTGGGTACGCCTTGGGATCTGTAGCCTGCCGTCGAGTAGGACACATTTCCAGCACACTGTCATATGTTGTACCCTTCAAGCTACCTAAGGGTACATTCGTTTCCTAGACAATGTACCCACCTGAATTCAACTCTAATCTTTTAACCCGGGGAACCTGGATGGTCTGCAGGGCTTGTGGCTGTGGAATAATCTCACTGCATCTTGTTAGTAATTAGGCTTGTGACAACCCTAGTTAGTTAATGTATCAAGCCGTAATTCTTGTTTGGCCGTGAAGTGATTGGATGGAGTCTAACCAGTCTAGTCTTGCCCTGATCCTGTTCCAGATTATTGAATGGCCAGAATGCTTGTATTTATTTTACCGATAAATGGTGAGAAACCAATCTCCGTTCAGACGAAGGGTTGCAACTCCGGTCCTTGTTTGGTTGACGGGTTGTAACCTGGTTATCTGAATAGTTCCATGGTTATCTCGTCGTATATCATCCTGATATGTTCCCTTTTATTCCAGTCCTTATTTTTATTTATATTTATATTCCTGTGCTGATTGCTGGTTTTAGTTCTTAAGTGAAGCTTCCTTTGTGGCATTTGCTCTTTCTGGGGTCTGACCCAGCTGGTTTTGTGTGGCCAGATTTTGGAGCAGCTCCAGAGGATTTACCGACCTTCCAGCCAAATGGTGGCCATTAGACGGAACCCTGGCAACGAGTGGGTTATTTTTGGCTCTTCCGCTCTATTGTAAAAATATTCTTTTGAGGCGTTTAGCCGACGAGCACCTGTTTAGCTCTATTGTACTTACTTACTGTCTGCCTACGGGCTGTAACATGATTGACAGATCCTAGGGTTGATCATGTATGACTAAACTCTTACTAGTCCTAATATTTTGTAATGACTAGCTTCATGATCAGCTGAATATGTACTGTTTGGGATGCCTTACTATTGTATATTTAATGATCATATATCTTGTAACATTTACTTACTTGCTCGTGATTGAGACACTAGGCTTGTTCATGACCTTAAGAGACTGTTGGCTTGTAGATAAACCCTCATGTATCTAGACAGTCGTGATCGTATAGCGAGATGGAATCCATTTCATATACGTAGCTGGCTATGTCTGCCCCCGCTCTCCAGTATTCTGGTTCTGGGGCATGACATGGTTTAAGTGGTGGCCCATGCAGGTCTTGTAAATCAAGATATGTGAGGGTTTATCGATTAGATGTCTCAATCAGTATTCGTCCTTGATCTCCGCTCGTATCTTCTGAATTCCTGGATTCTTGTCCTGATCATATGCTTGTATCGTTGATCTGCCCTGGTCCTTCCTTATTGTTTCCTATGTCGTCTTCTTCAGCGGCATAGTACCTGACCCGGCCGATCAGCAAGGCGGAGCACCTCCCGCGGACCAGCAGCAACCTGGAGATCAAGCCCAGCATTCCGGAGTAGCCTCCAGAGTCGAGCCTATGGGAGAAGAGCTACCAGTTCAGCCAATTCAGCCTATCAAGCCTGATGATGGCACTTTGGTAGGGCTCGTCAGGACCTTGATAGCTTCTCAAGATCGTCGTGGAGATGCCTTGCAACAGGCAGTGGCGGATGCTTTGACTAGAGGTGGTCATCCAGGAAACAGCGCGGCCAACAGCTTCAAGCGCTTGAACTCTCCATTCTTCGACGGTAGTGAAGATGCTATCGCGGCGGATGCATGGCTTCAGGACACAGAGGTGGTTCTAGAAGCAGCCAAGACTCCAGAGAACGAGAAGGTAGCCGTGGTGCGCCTGCAGTTGTTAGATCTTGCCCGCAGCTGGTGGGCAGCGCAGGCCGTTGGGTTAGCAGCACCCATTCCTTGGGCAGTATTCAGAGAGAGATTCCAGACCAAGTATTTCGATACCGTGGCTCGGTATGATCTGCAGACCAGGTTCACCAATCTGAAGCAAGGAGGCAGGACGGTCGATGGATATGCGGCCGATTTTTCGAGACTCAGTCGGTTTGCTCCCACTTTGGTGGCAACCGAGTATGATAGAGCCCAGCGATTCCAGCAGGGACTGCACCTGAAGATCTTGTTAGCAGTTGAGCAGTTTGAGCATCAGACTTTTGATGCAGTCTTGAGAGCAGCCCGGAGGTATAAGTATACCTCCCAGAGGATCGTGGACAGGACCGAAGGTCGGAAGAGATCTCACGGCCAGATGAATCAGTCTTCAGCCCCAGCCCCGGCAGCCAGGGCTTTGACTATTGGAGCTCCGAGGCAAGCAGCCTCAGTGACGTCGGTTCAGCATTCAACCCCGACGTACCCTCAGCAGCAGCAGAAGCAGAAGCAATCTTCCGCAGTGGGTTGTTCTTATTGTGGGAAGCCAGGCCATGTGGTGGCAGAGTGCCGTCGGGCGCAGGGATTGTGTCTGGCTTGTGGAGCACCAGACCATAGGGTTGGATCCTGCCCGAACAGGGGTGGTTCATCCTCGTCCAACCTTTCTAGCTCTTCGGTGAGAGGACCAGCTCCGGTCCATCAGCAGCAGTATCCATTGCCGAGGCCCTTGCCGCCTCAGACCCAAGTGTCCCAGCAGCAGAACCTTCAGCAGTATGCACAAGTCCAAGCCCAGAGTCAGAGCAGACAGCGAGGATTTCAGCAGAGGGGACCAGCACCCCGAGGGCACGGTCAGGCTATGGTGATGACCGTAGAGGAAGGATTGGCACCAGGAGAGGTAGTGGCAGGTACTATTCTCGTCAACTCCTTTCGAGCTTCAGCTTTATTTGATTCTGGTGCATCGCATTCATTTATGTCTGCACGATTCGCAACACGGGTAGGATTGGAGCCCGAGTCATTATCAGTAAGGCTTAATGTACTTACTGGTAACGGACTTGTGGGAGTAGATAGAATGTTTTCCTCGTGTTGGATCGTAGTTAGCGGTAGGGAATTCCCCGCTAGATTGATAGAGTTCCCGATGGCCGATTATGATGTGGTCCTAGGGATGGATTGGTTGAGGAACCAGTATGCTAGAATAGACTGCCATATTGGTAGGGTTGTTTTTAGCATTCCAGGAGAGCCAGAGTTTTCTTTCTCTCGAGGCGAGGTTGAGCCTTCTTCTTCGATATTGCGGATGGCAGTAGCAGCAGTTCAGTTGCCCAGAATAGTCGAGGAGTTTCCAGATGTTTTCCCAGAAGAACTTCTAGGTATGCCTCCGGAGCGGGAGATCGAGTTTACTATAGACTTGATTCCCGGGACAGCCCCAGTGTCAGAGAGAGTCTACAGGATGGCGCCATCAGAGTTGGAGATATTGTACAAGATGATTGAAGAGCTCAGAACCAAGGGATTCATTCGTGCTAGTGGATCGCCTTGGGGAGCCCCGATGCTTCTTGTGAAAAAGAAGGATGGTACGTCCAGGTTATGTGTTGATTATCGTACCTTGAACTCAGTGACAATCAAGAACAGATACCCTCTTCCGAGGATAGATGACTTGTTTGATCAACTCAAGGGGGCATCAGTATTCTCGAAGATTGACTTGCGCTCAGGATATCACCAGATCAGAGTCAGAGAGCACCAGTTATATGCCAAGTTCAGTAAATGCGAGTTCTGGCTCGATCGCATTTCGTACTTGGGTCATATTATCACTCGAGGAGGAGTAGAAGTGGATCCCCAGAAGATCATGGCTATTGAGTCATGGCCAGTGCCCAGCACAGTTACAGAGGTTCGTAGTTTTCTTGGATTGGCCGGCTACTACCGGCGGTTTGTTTCAGATTTTGCTCGAATTTCAGCGCCATTGACGCAGTTGACCCGCAAGGATGCACAGTTTGCTTGGACAGCAGAGTGTCAGAGTTCTTTTGAGCAGTTGAAGCGAGGCCTGATAACAGCTCCTATTCTCATGCTTCCAGATGGGACCGGAGGATTTTCAGTATATTGTGATGCTTTAGGCAGAGGTTTAGGATGTGTTCTGATGCAGCATGGAAAGGTAATAGCTTATGCGCCACGACAACTTCGTGATCATGAGAGGAATTATCCAACCCATGACTTGGAGCTGGCAGCAGTGGTGTTTGTACTTAAGTTGTAGAGGCACTTCTTTTACGGAGATAGGGTAGAGATTTTCACCGACCACAAGAGCCTGAAGTATGTTTTCACCCATAAGGATCTTAACATGCGTCAGAGGAGGTGGCTGGAGCTTCTTGTGGATTATGATGTCAGCTTGCAGTATCATCCTGGGAAGGCCAATGTCGTAGCAGATGCATTGAGCAGGAGAGCCGGAGCTTATTTCCTAACAGCACAACCAGAGCTGTTAGCAGATCTTCAGAAGATGGGTATTGAAGTTGTTCTCCCTTCCAGTGTGGCGTTGATAGCCAGCATGCAAGTTCAGTCCACTATAGTCGAGAGGATCCGGATGGCGCAGTCGACAGATTCCAAGCTTCAGCGACTCAGAGCAGAGTGTGAAGCAGAACGAAGACCAGAGTTATGTATTCATGAGGATGGTACACTTAGGCATGGTAAGCGTCTTTGTGTACCCAGCGGAGATATCAGACAGGAGATCATGTCAGAGGTGCACAGTTCTCAGTATTCCATCCATCCTGGCAGTACGAAGATGTACCGTGATATCCGTCAGCACTTCTGGTGGAATGGCATGAAGCGAGAGATAGCTCGGTTTGTCTCTCGATATTTGGTTTGCCAACAGGTTAAGGCCGAACATCAGAGACCGGCTGGACTTCTTCAGCCCTTACCGATTCCAGAATGGAAGTGGGAGCATGTGACCATGGATTTTGTGACTGGACTACCTAGATCCCCAGCTGGTAGAGATGCTATCTGGGTTATAGTTGATCGGCTCACGAAGGTGGCTCACTTTCTTCCATTCAGAGTTGGTCAGTCGATGGCTCAGTTAGCAGAGATGTACCTCAGGCAGATTGTCAGATTGCACGGTGTGCCAGTCAGTATTACCTCGGATCGAGATGCAAGATTTACGTCGCACTTTTGGCGTAGCCTGCAGGAGAGTTTGGGGACTCATCTCCAGTTCAGTTCAGCATATCACCGGCAGACAGATGGACAGTCAGAGCGCACGATCCAGACCCTTGAAGACATGTTGCGGTCTTGCACACTTGACTTCGGTGGTTCATGGGAAGATCACTTGCACCTGGTGGAATTCTCGTACAACAATAGTTTCCAGGCCAGTATCCAGATGGCACCGTTCGAGGCACTGTATGGCAGGAAGTGCAGATCCCCGTTAGCCTGGGATGATGTTGGAGAGAGGCAGATGCTCGGTCCAAAAATGATTGTCTAGACAGTTGAAGTGGTCAGGCGAGTCAGAGATCACCTTCGAGTTGCCCAAGATCGCCAGCGCCATTGGGCCGATTCTCATCGGCGCCCTCTCGAGTTTTCAGTCGGCGATCATATATTCCTGAGGATTTTGCCTAACCGTGGCGTCATTCGTTTC
Source organism: Iris pallida (assembly GCA_029216955.1). Lineage (NCBI taxonomy): Eukaryota > Viridiplantae > Streptophyta > Magnoliopsida > Asparagales > Iridaceae > Iris > Iris pallida. The sequence continues at coordinate 9,547,273 of JANAVB010044620.1, read as the reverse complement.
GGCGTACGGGGCAAGCTTAGTCCTAGGTATATAGGACCGTTTGACATTCTGGAGCGAGTAGGAGATGTATCCTATCGTCTTGCTCTTCCACCGTCGCTAAGCGAGGTGCATGACGTGTTCCATGTATCCCAATTACGGCGGTATATCCCGGACCCGAGCCACATCCTGGATCATTCGGAATTGGTTGTTGGTACCAACCTTTCGTATGAGGAGAGGCCCATGTCTATATTGGATCGAAGAGAGAAGATCCTCAAGAACAAGACTATCAAGTTAGTCCGAGTTGCTTGGGGTCATCACTCTTTGGGTGAGTCAACGTGGGAGCGTGAGGATGATATCCGATCACGATATCCCGACTTGTTTGACTCGTGAGGTATAATGTCTTTCTTATGCCTCATGCCATCAATTCCTTGCTTGCATGATTGATTGATTGCCTAGTATAATTGCCTGTAAATAGTATAGCTTGTTCTTGTCCCTCTAGCCTCTTAATTAAATTCCGAGGACAGAATTCTTTTAAGGTGGGTAGAGTTGTAATGCCTGTTGTTCGTATTACATATTTGGAATACGTATACGTATTTTATCTTGTATTTGCATATCTCCTTGGTTTGGCTCTCGGCTTGGTTTAACTCTCGGTTGGGTTGGCTTGGTTTGGCCGGCCCAATGCTTGGTTCATCATGGGCCAAGGGTGGAACACCTTAGCCTATGCTTCTCCTTCATTTCCACCACAACCCCCCTACCTACCACCACCTTTGATATTTATTACCATTTCTTCTTTCTCTCTCTCTCTTCCATAATTCTTATTTACTTCTCCTTCCCCCACCATTACTCTTCCCCACCAACCAAGAACACCATAGGCAAGTGCAACTTGCTTCCACAAGAGAACTTCTTTTGATGGTTTCATTAGCTTCTCCTTATGATTCTAACCCACATTAGAACTTATCATTTTCCATTTTGAGGCTTTATTTCTTGTAGATCTAGAGTTTTGTTACTTTCGGATTTTGGTGGTTTTGATCTATTAAACTTCTTTGTTTTCAAGTTTTGATGGTTCCATGTTTTAGAGCATCTCATTCTACTCAATTTTGACCTTTGGAAAGTTGGATTTGGACTTATTTTGACCAAGATATGGACAACTGAAGCTTAGATTCAACTTTAGAGTTCTTGCTGTTCTTGCCATTTGGAGAAGACAGTGAACAGTGAGCTAGCTTTTTAGCTTACGCCACTGAGTCGTACGCTGCTGTTTAGTGAGCGTACGCTAGCCTTCGTACGCTGCTGTTTAGTGAGCGTACGCTAGCCTTCGTATGCTGCTGTTTAGTGACGTACGCTAGCCTTCGTACGCTGCTGTTTAGTGAGCATACGCTAGCCTTCGTACGCTGCTCTTTAGCGAGCGTACGCTAGCCTTCGTACGCTGCTCTTTAGCGAGCATACGCTAGCCTTCGTACGCTACTCTTTGGTGAGCGTACGCTCACCTTAATACGCTGCCTGTTGGCAGTGTGTCTTGAGCGTACGCTAGCTTTCGTACGCTAGCTTGAGCGTACGCGTGCCTTGGTACGCTAGCTTAAGCGAACAAGGCGTACGCTGGCCCCTTTCGTACGCTAGCTCGAGCGTACGCAGTCTTGAGCGTACGCTAGCTTGAGCGTACGCTGACCTGTAGCTTGAGCGTGCCCTTGTGTACGCTGACCCTTGCGTATGCTTCCCATTGGAAGTATATGGATCCTTTGGTACGCAGACCTGAGCGTACGCTAGCCTGAGCATAGCCTGGCTTGAGCGTAGCCTGATTACCCTTGATCTTCTATAGCCCTGTATATTGATATTTTATTAGATATTTAACGTCCATTTTATATCCTTACGCCTTTTGTCCTGAACTTGATAATCATGAATTTACTTAATATGTTTGGAATTAATAATTGAGCATGACACGATAGTAACCCGTAGTGGTGTACTCCTGACATGAGTAACATGACATGACCTGATAGTGGCCCGTCGTGGCGCACTCCTGACTAGTACACTTGACATGATTACCTGACATAATTATCTCGAATAGCTGTTGCGACGGCTACCTGACATGACATGACCTGTATAATTAATCCTGGACACCGTGGGTGATTGTGCTTGTATAAATAAACCAGTCCTGTCTTGCATCATGTCTAGGATGGGACTCCTGAGTACCACGGTCAGGAGTACTTATTGAAATGAACTAAGGACTAATAACTAGATTGATACATTAGTCATGAAGAGATTTCCTAGCTACAGGCAATCCCGTTACCTGGGCACGCCTTTGGATCTGTAGCCTGCCGTCGAGTAGGGCACATTTCCAGCATACTGTCATGTGTTGCACCCTTCAAGCTACCTAAGGGTACATTCGTTTCCTGGACGATGTACCCACCTGAATTCAACTCTAATCTTTTAACCCGGGGAACCTGGATGGTCTGCAGGGCTTGTGGCTGTAGAATAATCTCACTGCATCTTGTTAGTAATTAGGCTTGTGACAACCCTAGTTAGTTAATGTATCAAGCCGTAATTCTTGCTTGGCCGTGAAGTGATTGGATGGAGTCTAACCAGTCTAGTCTTGCCCTGATCCTGTTCCAGATTATTGAATGGCCAGAATGCTTGTATTTATTTTACCGATAAATGGTGAGAAACCAAGCTCCGTTCAGACGAAGGGTTACAACCCCGGTCCTTGTTTGGTTCACGGGTTGTAACCTGGTTATCTGAATAGTTCCATGGTTATCTCGTCGTATATCATCCTGATATGTTCCCTTTTATTCCAGTCCTTATTTTTATTTATATTTATATTCCTGTGCTGATTGCTGGTTTTAGTTCTTAAGTGAAGCTTCCTTTGTGGCATTTGCTCTTTCTGGGGTCTGACCCAGCTGGTTTTGTGTGGCCAGATTTTGGAGCAGCTCCAGAGGATTTACCGACCTTCCAGCCAAATGGTGGCCACTAGACGGAACCCTGGCAACGAGTGGATTATTTTTGGCTCTCCCGCTCTATTGTAAAAATATTCTTTTGAGGCATTTAGCCGACGAGCACCTGTTTAGCTCGATTGCACTTACTTACTGTCTGCCTACGGGCTGTAACATGATTGACAGATCCTAGGGTTGATCATGTATGACTAAACTCTTGCTAGTCCTAACATTTTGTAATGACTAGCTTCATGATCAGCTGAATATGTACTGTTTGGGACGCCTTACTATTGTATATTTAATGATCATATATCTTGTAACATTTACTTACTTGCTCGTGATTGAGAAACTAGGCTTGTTCATGACCTTAAGAGACTGTTGGCTTGTAGATAAACCCTCATGTATCTAGACAGCCGTGATCGTATAGCGAGATGGAATCCATTTCATATACGTAGCTGGCTATGTCTGCCCCCGCTCTCCAGTATTCTGGTTCTGGGGCGTGACAGTAATATCCACTATCATCACAAAATTTTTTGAAATCAGAATTTTCGAATTCGCCACCATGATCACTTCGGATACGAGTAATCATGAAGCCTTTTTCGTTTTGTACCATTTTATAAAATATCTGAAATTCAAAAATTGTATCACTTTTGTTTGATAAGAAATAAACCCAAGTAAAACAAGAGAAATCATCAACAAGAACAAAAGCGTAGAGCTTACCGCCAAGACTAGCGACTCTACTAGGACCAAATAAATCCATGTGAATTAACTGCAAAGGTCTAGAAGTACTTACAACGTTGATGGATTTAAAAGTAGACCTATGTGCTTTGTTCTTTTCACAGTCAGCACATACCATATCTCTCTTGAATGGAATCTCAGGGAGTCCTCTTACCAACTTCTTTGTACTTAGTCGTGAGATAGTATCCATGTTTGCATGTCCTAGTCTCATGTGCCATAGCCAGCTTTCATCTTGATTGGCTACTAGGCACCTACCTGCATTATTAGTATTCTCCAAAAAGAAAACATAAATATTGTCTTCTCTAATCCCTTTATATATGGGATCACCAGATGACAAATCATATATGGTACATTTATCTTTCACAAAATTGATACCATAACCATTATCTGCCAAATGACTTATGCTTAATAGGTTATGTTTCAATTATGTTACTAGACAAACATCCTTTATTACTGGATAGGGAGAAATACCTACAGTACCATTACCAATTATATCACCTCTCAAATTATTTCCGAAGGAGACATATCCTTCTTTCTTCATCGATAGCGTAGCGAACAAAGATGCATCACCAGTCATGTGTCCCGAACATCTGCTATCGAGGATCCATTTGCTTCTAGCATGAGAGGGTTGAAGGTCCACCTACAAGACAAGTAGATGAATCCTTTGGTACCCATTTTCTGAAGGGTCCATTCTGATTAGCTTTAGGTCTCCAGATTAAAGTGTGATTGTTAACATACTTTCTTGCCAAACAATACTGTGATATGTGTCCATGCGTGCCACAATAAGTACAAGTAAGTTTAGAACCAGATGTGGTCACAACTGTGTTTACATGCTTGTTTGGTTTCTTGGAGAACCTATAAGTGAAAGCATGATGATATTCGTGTTTCTTCTGTGCTTTCTTATTTTTAGTCCTCTTAGGTGTATGCTTAACATTAGGACTAAATTTAGGCTGTGTCACAGGTATTGCCTGTTTGCCTAACTTGATTTCTAACTTTTTAGAAATTGCAATAGACTCTTCATATCTAGCAGTCATATTTGAGAGTCTTTGTTCTGTTACTAGGTGCTTCTTCTTCTCTATGACATATAGTTCTTGCATCTTGACATAGTCTCTTTCTTTCTTTTCAATTTTGAGGATAGCCTTATAATAGTCTACCTTGAGTTTGGCTATCTCTTCCGTGTTACCGGTAGTAGACGTCTCTCTAATATCTTCAATAAGATTGGACAGTCTAGCTAACTCGGTTGTGTATGCCTTAATCTCTTTTCGAGATTGCTTATACTTGTCGAGCAAAGTTTTATGATCTTCAAGTAATTCGCTAAAGGCATTTTCTAATTCATCGAAAGTAAAATCATCATAGAGAGGGTTTGAAGATACCTTATCAAATGCCATAAGACAGACATTTGCATTGCCGCAGGGTCTATCCTCTTCTTCTGTATCACTGGCATCACTTTCATGCCAGATACTTGTGTTGGCATACTTTCGACCGGTTGTTGCTTTTCTGCTTTATCTTGATCTGTCATATGGACTGCTTTTCTTTGAAGTTGGACAGTCCTTCTATATGTGCCCTATCTTCTTGCATCCAAAGCAAATGGTTTCATCTTCATTGCTTTCTTGGACATCTCTCTTCCTTCTGCTTGATTTCTCAAACTTTAGGAATCTTCGAAAGTTCTTCACAAGTAGGGCCTGTTCATCACCACTTGATGATTCTTCATCAGAGTCATTGCATGTTGATTTTCTTGCTTGAGCTTTGAAAGCAATAGATTTTTCTTTTGGTGTTGCTTCTTCAAACTCTTGCAAATCAAGTTCATGGGTCATCAGCTTCCCCATCAGTATTTCCAAGGACATAGTGGTGAGATCGTTTCCTTCAATAATTGCTGTGGCTTTTGGATTCTAGTTTTTGGTTAGAGCCCGCAGCACTTTTCTGATCTTCTCATGATTGCTGTAATTCTTGCCAAGAGATTGCAGAGGATTAGTTATATCAAGGAAACGAGTAAACATCTGTGTAATTGACTCATCGGGTTTCATCTTAAAAGATTCATATTCCTGTATCAGTCTACTAATTTTGGATTCCTTCACTTGGGAAGTACCTTCATGAGTTACCTCAAGAAGTTTCCAAATTTTGTGAGACGTCTTACAGGTTGAAACTCTGTTGAACTCCGTTTTGTCAATTGCACAGAATAGTGTATTGATGGCACGAGCATCTAGACTAGCCTTAGCTTTTTCAGCTTCAGTGTATTTGTCATGAGGCTTGTCTACAAGCTGGCCTTCAACCACTGTGGGTGCTGGTTTCTTATAACCATCAATGACTATAGACCAAAGATCAAAGTCAAGAGATTTTAAGAAGAAAGTCATTCGTGTTTTCCAATAGGTATAATTTGTTCCATCAAATAGGGGAGGTCTATTTGTGGATTGCCCTTCACCGTTGAATATTGATTTCACGGCTGCCATATATACTCTCTGAGGTTTGATATATAAAAATATAACCTGCTCTGATACCAATTGTAGGACCGTTGAGCACCTCTAGAGGGGGGGTGAATAGAGTGTGTGTGTGCAACGGAAAATAATTACCAATTAAAACTTTAAACTATGGCAGTGAAATAAGAGACAGTAAATATAATGCAGCAAGAGATAGAGAATTCAAACTCAGCGACACGGCAATATATACTGGTATCCCTCTGAGAGGACTAATCCAGTCTCGAGTACTCTTGCTCGATGTTAATCCACTATGGCATAAGCTTTAACTGAGAGCTTGCAGTCTCTTACAACACCGTGCTTGATGACAAGTGCACGACCGACTTCACAACACCGTGCTTGGTGACGAGCGCACGACCAGCTCCACAACAAGAAAAGTTGCTGAACTTGGAACGACCTCTTTACAACTCTTGGAATACCAAAAGACTCTAAATCAACTCTGATATTACTGGCTTTTGGCTAAGAGGTGTATAGGTATGATTTGAAAATCTTGGATCGTTTGAAAACACTTGAATAGTAGAGAAGAGAAGATGAAGAGTGAATGAATGATTTGAAATGAAAAGTTCTTCTCTATTTATAGGTGTTTTCTGGGACCGAACTCGGACAGAGTTCGGATGCAGATATCTCGTAAAGAGACGTTGCTCGCAGATTTGGAGGCAACAGAAGTTTGAATACAAACTGACCGAACTCGGACAGAGTTCGGTCCGAACTCGGGCCGAACTCGGTTATGAGTTCTGTTAGGAGATTTTCAAAATATTTTATCAGAAATTGTTTTCAAAGATATTTTGGAATATTTTGTAAAAGATATATGAGTGATAATGGGTAGGCTTTTTAGAATGTGGACTGGGATAACCCTAAGCCAGTATTACCAAAACTGATTTTACAAAATAATTCCTAGACTCAATAAAATGTAAAATATAGAATAAAATATAAAATGAGTCATCTTCAGATTTGATGATATTGATGCTTTGTTGATACAGTACAACGTCCGTTGAAATTGATTTCATATATCCTGAAATGATTAGCAGCAGTTTGTATATTTTATGTATTGACTTAAGTGCATGTTGATTATCGAAATCGGGTGTGACCATGGAATGGGCCAACAACGACCTGTACCCTAGAGTAAGGGTACGAAAAGTGGATACGTCCAGCCTACGCCGCAGTGTCGGCGGTAGAACGCTGTCCTAGGTCAATCATCTAACAATATATAAGGTACTTGTACAGTATATACACTCCGACTGGAGGTGACATAGCAGAATACAGTCTCAATCACATCTAAGGTGGAATACGATAAAAGATAGACAGATAAAACTGAATCCACAAAGAGATATAATAGATAGAAGTCTAAGTGTCTAAGATATCAAAAATCCAGAAAATATCTCAAATCTCAAATACAGTAATCCATAGGGTAAATACAGCTCAAGACAACTGAAAATAAAATAAGAAAAACCCTAGATATCTACTCCAATCTCTACTGTGTCTCCTCTAGGCTAGCAGGTAACCTCCAAGCTATTTGTAAAATTTATCAACAGGTCCAGTCACGACTGGAGCGAGCACAGTACATCTCACGCAGTTCATAATATGACAGGATATATAAATATGCAATAGAGTAAGATACATAAAACGCTAAGAATATACATGAGTAAAAGAGAAGACTGTAATGAAATATCTACTATAAGTAAAGAGCTACAGTGAACTAGTGATTTAGAGTACAAGCTAGACATGTGAACGGCTTGATAACAAACATAAGAGTTTGCATATGACTACACTACTTTAAAAATTATCCACATGACTATTTATACTCCCCCGTACCCCAATCAATACACAAGGATCCAGACAGGTTATGTTATTGCAATGATATCACATGGGGGCCCATAAATGGGTGCACATAAATGTAAACATGGGAGCTCCGTGAACATGAGAGTACATGAATCATGAGAGTGCACGTGAATGGTGAAAGCACAGAAATACATGATAAAAGTGAAACGCATATGACAAGATGTAACCGATGCTCCAGAGGGGGATAACATCTCATGAAGGGATACATATAGTACCAATCCGTGTTAACAACGTGACAACATTAAGTAAAGTAATCTAGAGCGTAAATGTAAATCCTATCAAGTATGAAACGGTCAGAGAATGTACTCGCCTGATTTGGTTGGAGTCGACGTGTGCGACACAAACGTGTCGACACGAGATTGGTACAATGCTATGCTCCACAGAGGGTCCCAAACGACGACAAGGGCAGTCCCAATGAGTCCAGAATAGTCCAAATAGCCTAATTGGTATATAAAAGTCTAAAATCAGAGCTTGGTACGATAATCAAACAAGAACGAGAAGACGACTATTAAAGTTGTGACTTAAGACTCTAAAAGAAAAACATAACAAATACATATACTTTCTCGAAAATCATTTATGATATTTATATATATATCTGAAAATATAATGAAAAATCATTTTGGGTCTCTATATTCTTATTTTTGGTGAAACACGAATTTTTATTAGAGAAAATACTAAAATATTATTTTAGGTCAAAATCGCCCTTGAAATATCGAAAGATACATATATAGTCAAACCCATATTAAAATGGTTGTTAATTAAACAGTATTTCTAAAATTTTACTAGCTAAAATATTACAACTATACAATAACATTACACATAAGTATCTCAATATTTATATTGATATCAAAACTAATTAACTTTCTAATTAATTAAACTCTAAACCAAATAACTAATAACAATAACTTTTAACTATAATTTAACAGATTAATCAATAATATTAATAATAAAAATAATAATAAATATCATCATTACTACTACTGATATACACTATATATAAACTATTATATAAAATATTATATTAACTATTATATAAACTAATATATAACTAAAGGGGGGCCTCTGTTCCCTATTGCAATCCCTAACAAAATTCTACTGAAGAGAAGGGGACGAGGAGGTGAGGGGCTTACAGCGGCGGTCGACGGAGGGGTTCCGGTCTGGGGCGGCGTCGTTGGGTGCTTCGGTCAGGCGCAGAACGTGGCTGTCCGGTCAGAGCTGGTCGACGGACCACCGGATCTGGCGGAGGCGCTGGGTCGGCTGACTGGCAGTGGGGCGGCAGAGGTTCTGGTAGGAGAGGGCTTCTGCAATGGTCTGATTCGGAGCTCTGCACTGTCGGCAGCTCGCGCGGTGGTCCGGGCGAGCGACCATGGAGACGAGGTCGGTTGCGGCGGCGGGCAGGCTTGGTGAGTTCTCACACACTCTCCCCCTCTCTCGATGATGGTGGTGGTTGTTTTGTTTTTATGGGGATTAGTGGTTTGGACACGGTGGCGGTTGTACTGGTGTTTGGTGATGGGTATGGTCGGTTTTGAGGCGGTGGTGGTCGTTGATGGTCGGAAATGGCTGGTGGGGGCGGCGATGGTTTGATGGTGGATGCGCATTGGGAGGATGGGGTCCGGCATGGTGGTGGTGATGATGCTGCGGCCATCGGGTGGCCGGAGGTGGCGGGTTGGCTTGGGCCAGTGGCTGGTGGTCGGAAGTGTTTGGGCTGGAGGTTGGGGAAGGTGATGGTGATGGATCGATGACGATGGTGGTTGTCGACAATGGTGCCGCGGATGGAGAGGGCGGTGCTGGTCGGCTGTGGCCGAGGGGACGGGCTGGTTTGGGCGGACAGAGGGACAGGGATGGCGGCTGCTATAAAATTCTTGGGGCTTGGGATTAGGTCTCTTGGGAATAGGGTCTATTTATAGTAGATTAGGAAAAACCCTAGAATGTAAATGCAATAGCAACTAGAAAAATTAAAAAAAAAACTAACATATTAACATTAATGCTAACTGCTAACTAATTTATCTGCTAATAATTAGTTTAATTATTATTTAACAATTCATCAAGTAATTATTACTAGCTAATCACAGATGTAAAAATAAATAAAAATAAAAAAACATTTATTGGCTAATTACAATTTAGCCACTAACCATCAAACCGTAGCCTGCAATCCAAGCATCGGCTTGGTAGGCAAGACCGACATCGGTCCTAACCCGACGTGAGACGATACGTAATTACCAAAATCCAAATCTTCAACTAAAATCATTAATAAGTAAATATTTATATTTTAATTACAAAATCGCATTAACATATTTATATATATATAATTAATTATTTTATAACATATATATATTTTCCTGAAGTGGACAGATAAAACATATTAGGCAACTCCTTACAAAATATAGCTTTTACAAAACCAAAGACTGACAAGGACCGATAGCAATCACGGTCGAAAAATATTTCTCAAAATTTGAATTTTACGTTTTCGAGATTCAAAAAATTCGGAGTTTTGAAGAATACAATTAATAAAAAAGATAATTCAAGAAATTGGTTAACGGAGGTTATAATGTCCGTTGTAGAAGCATGAAAAAAGTACAGCAGTTACAAAAGCGCAGAAGACATCAGTTACTTCGCATGCTTCGCAGAAGCATAGGATATACCAAGATTGTCGCACACTTCAAAAATACGTACTACAAAAAGACAGTACATAAAAGAATTTTTTTTATTAAAATCATGTTTACAAAAGATCTATTACAAACTCTTCATGGTTACATATAAAGACTAAAAACCTGAAGCACAGCCTACAAGTGCGTAGTCTTCAGAAAGTGCACAGTCCCCAAAAGCGTGGCAGCGTCAGAGCAAATCACTTCCACGTTAGAGCAGACCGTTTCCTAGTAAGACATAGAGGAACCCCAATATGGCTAATAAATCAGTTATTGGCCTGAGCAAGAATACAGCTCCTACGCGAAGCTCGCATCACAATATGTGGCTCTTCCAGCCTAACAAGTGTGCAGCTCCCCCGAAGCAATTATTGAGCAGGGCGAAGCACAACATGTGGCTCTTCGAATTGAAAATAAATTCGAACCTGGTAGCTTGGACATCGAAGACCTCCAAGATGTTGTTCAGGTTCGAATCCCTTATACCAAACTCTCAAGTGCATCTCGAAACTCTGTAGTTGTTCTTTTACAAGACCACAACTTCTTTGAATGGAGAGATCTACAAACAACATTCAACTTATGCAAGGCCCATTGCCGTCCGAAGCTATGTCGGGATCGAGCATGACAAAGGAATGACTGGAAACTATAAGCAAGGCCTTACCCAAGAGCTCCTCTTTATATAGGTTGTGTGGTCCAACCACATGCCACGCTACAGTCGATCAAAGGATTCTATAGTAATGGGATGAACCTAAGACACAGCACAATGAATCTCATTTAATAGATTTATTTTACTAAATCTTGGGCTACCACTTCTCGAGCCCCTCCAAAGTGGCAGCAATTAAAGAGATGTTGACTCAGCTGCTTAATGACGGTCATTAATCTCCTTAGAAGCACATTGACTTCGATTCTTCGTAAAAAGTGCAGCTCCCTCATGATTTCTTAGAAGCGCAGCCCCTCCAACGGCTCCTTCATGTTCTCAGAGTTACCTAGAAGTGTAGCTCCTTCACTGGTCTCTCAAAGTCTTCAAGAAGCACACTTCCTTCAAAGCCTTCAAGAAGCGTAGCTCCTTCAGATCTCTTTTACGACTCTTCCACTGGTTCCTCAGAGTTACCCAAACATGTAGCCTGTCTAACGACTCCTTCATTGACTCCTCAGAGCTCGCCCAAAAGTGCCGTAACATTCTCGCCTTAGAAGCACAGTCTCCTCGTCGTCCAAAAGTGTAGTGACTTTGTCGCTCACCAGAAGTACAGCTCGTATTGCATACAACTTCTCTACAAATATGGTATCATGCCACATGGACAATATGGCAGCCGTATCCCTTCAAATATAGTCACATCTGGTTTGTTTAAACAGTCATATCTCCTCAAGATAAAATCGTATCTTTTTAGATACAATCATATCTCCTTATGATACAATCGGATTTAGTTTGTTGAAACTGTTGTATCTTTTCAGATACAATTAAATCTGATTTATTCAAACTTTCGATCTTAAGATAAGATTAGAATTCAGTTTGTTTAAACTGTCGTTCTTTCAATAGGTGCAAAATATATTTGGTTTTATCCAAGCAAGATCATCGAGCAATAGTCACACGCCACGTATCATTTACACGGTCATATTGATGAAGGAAGCTAACTGTCTAAGATTTTGATCACAAAGAATTCTAAAAACTGCCATATGTTAGCTCAGCAACAGCCTTCATGAAGCAGTTACAACAAATTTCCCCGAAATCTCGCACGTACAGCGCTCCTACGCATCAAAACCCTTTTCGCATATCGTATATGTGTAGCCTATAAATAAATAGAGTCTTCCTACAATCAGGACCTCTTCGGCATCTTCCTGATTAGAAAACCCGAGTACCACTCACAAGCATCAAAAATTCAGTGCAAGTTCAGTTCGTCGTCAGACCATCAACAGAGTAAAAGAGCCGATACAGTGCTCGATCTTCGCCGTCACACTTCCCCATAAATTCTTGTACCTGGATCTCCTATTTAGGAATCTTTTGTACTCTTTTACACATTTAAAATATAAAAAATTGTTTTATTTTTGTTCATGGAAAATAAAATCGCGACTCTGCTAGGGACTTCCTTCTCCTCCGACGAGAAGGTGGTGACGCAATCCGACGACAACTTGCTGGGGTCTTCTCAAAAGATGCTAGTCGTATGTTTCGACCAACAAGCTTTTGAAGATCTTCTCTCTGAAGAGAAGTTGAGCCCTTCGAAGCGGCTCATAAAACCTTAGAAGACTCGACGAACTTGGGTGCCAAAGGCTGCTGCTATGAGCAGCAAGACGGGAGCAGCCGTGCTCCAAAACTCTCTGGACGACGAAGCGTCGAAGATGCCTTTAACTGCTGTTGCTGTACTGCCTCAGTCAGCTTTCGTTGCTGAGAAGTCCAATGAAGCGTGCAGCTCCCCTGCCGCAGGCATGACAAAGGCACAGTGCAGAAAGAAGGGCACAGCTTCCCACTTGTGTACGAAGACAACTACACAGGCTAGAACTTTTGTATTTGACATAATTGGCTATCCCTTGGGAAAAGCTATATTGGATTCTGAATGTTACGCACCTTCTAGGGGTAACAAGAAGAAATCTAAGACAGCATGTGCCTCATTTGATAAACATGCTAAGCCAACAATCATGTTGGATTCTGAATGCTATGCACCTTCCAGGGATAGCACAAAGAAATTCAAGGCAGCACGCGCCTTGTGCGACCAACGTGCTATGACAACCATAATATTAGACTCTGAATACTACGCACCTTCCAGGGGTAGTAGAAAGAAGTCCAAGGCTGCACGCGCTTCGAGCGATCAACGTGCTACGCCTACAGCTGACCGAAGGCCCGTATTGACGGTCACGCGCACAGCCGACGAAAAAATATATAAAATTGGTTCGAGTGTTTCGACGCCTCGACCAATAAAATCCCGCTGTTACTTGAGCGCCTATGCGCATGATTCTAGCCAGGGGTACATACTATAGGGACAGACTCATGCGAGCAGCGTTGTTGTAAGCATGAAGTGAGTCTGTCTTACGAGCAACTCTCTGACCAGGACTTAAGCATGTCTCACGCACAGGGACTGGGAAGAGGGAAGCTACCTTCACATCTTCACTCATGAATGTAGCAACCTTGCATGAATGAAATAAATATAGATATCAAGACCTCTGATATGTGTAACATGATCTCTCATAAGCATAAGATAAGGGAAGACTCTGCTACGCATAACGTGCCTGGCCCAAGGCACACTTGTGCCAAAATCACCATTAACTGTTACTGCCACCAAATGGCAGCATCGCCACCAAAAGGCGGTCTATTTTCCAACGATTACAACCAGCGGTACTCGTACAGAGACTCGACAAAGGATTACTGTGTGAAAGAGAAGACGAACTCCTGGTTGCTTCTCGCAATGTCGTATGGGGGTCACCATCCTTTAAGAAGATTTCCAAGAACCCTTCTATTTCGGCTAGCAAATCCAAGGGCCGACTTAGGGGTAGCAAGGTAGTTGTGCCTAGTACAGGTGTGTTCCAACATACACATGCAAAATCTAGACCCTTATCGCATAGGAATATCGTTTCAACCACAACACAGGCTGGGGTTAGCCAAAACCAGAATCTCCACGACAACCCTTCATTTCAATTAGAGGAGGACTTGAGTGGAACTGACACAGATGCCTCTATGGGAGCAAGTTGCCAACAAGCTGGCGGTAGCACCTACTTCGAATCAGAGGACGCTTGCAACCTAATAGTCTACCCTTAGGAAGGCAAAACTCAAGGTTCCAAATCGGAAAGAGAAAGATCTACTATGCCCTCTATTTCCCTCTACCTGATGTTTGTCTACATGGACGAAGGTGACAACATGGGAAGCAGTAAGGGATCCAATTATTAAAAATGTACAGAATCCCTTGAGACGGGCCTGAATACGTTAAATAAGACCATGCAGAACTTGACTTCTATGGTCCTGGAGATCAAGGACAAATTGAAATCCAACACTTCTACTCCAGCAAATCAAGACCCAGAAACGAATAGTGAGTCCAATACACCTCCTTCTGTAGCGACTCCTGTCGTAAACCAAGTAATGTCACAGTCATCTACTCCATCATTGACTGGACCCACAATGTCAAATGACATGCAGCAAGCTTTCAAGAAATTGTACGCTCGCTTTGACGCCCGAGAAAAGTGAGAATTTCTCCAAAAGATGGAGATCCGACAACCATGTCCCTCTGAATGGGATAATGTGACATATCCTCCCAATTACAAGCCACAGACTCTCGCACCATTCGATGAGAAGGAGTCTCCTCATCGATACTTGAGGTACTTCGCCTCAGTAACGGGACATCTGGCAAAAGACGACGCTCTGCTTATGAATATATTCGTAGGGACGTAGCAGGAGGTAGCCTACAAATAGTTTTGTAGCCTCCTTGATAATTATAACTCGTCATTCGACAATTTAAAGCATATTTTCCTTGTTCAGTTTATGAAGAAGGAATGGACATGACGATGTCGACTCTCATGGACATTGTCCAAAAGGAGAAAGAGCCTATACGTGCTTACATTGAGCACTTCTGCCAGGCAGCTCGGAGGCTACCACCTGGTATACCCGAGCCCATGCTTATGGAATAGTATCGCAAGAACATGCTCCCAGCAATCAAATTATGGCACAGTGCTTCATGCATAGAATAGATGCCTTTCATTACCGAGGCGGTTGTGGCTGAAAGAAAAGCTCAGGACGCACAATTGCTGGGACTGTGTTTTCCCTCACTCGAAGACAAAGGGAGACGCTCGTCTAGTAATAACTCTGCCCACAAGGACGGGAAAGGGAAGCAAGCCCTAACCGTCAATATCTTCAAAGGTTCAGTTTTGTGAGATCCTGTCTCACTGTATCGGTATTTATATACGGTACGTATTTTGAGTCGCATTTCATAATTCTTGGTTCTCAAAATATTTTAAAAATTTTCCTAAGGTATAAATTTATCTTGACTTGGTTTAATTTGGTTCGATTCAACTTAGTAAAGGGCTTAGTTTGGTTTAGGTGGGTTTGAGATGAGAAGGTTTGTATAAAACCCAACTCCTCTCTCTCTCCTCCATTATTTTTATTCTCTTCATCTTCTTCCTCTTCATTTTCTTCTCCAACCTAAGACAAGTACATCTTGTCAAATGTTGGACAAATATTATTTTATTTGTTCTAAACTCTTTCTTACATGATTCTAAGCATCTTTAGAACTTGGCATTTTTTATTTTGGTGGATAAGTTTTTGTAGATCTAAGTTTATAGCCTTTTCAGTTTTCTAGGGTTTTGACCTACTAAAATCTATTATTTTCGAGTTTTGATTATTCTATGTTGTAGATAATTCGATTTTACCCGAAATGGATCATTGAAAAGTTAGATTTCGACTTATTTTGAGGAAGTTATGGCCAAAATAAGATTTGGACATCTTCTATGTTCATCTATCCAGATTCTAGCAAGGATGAATAGTACCGTAGGAATGAATAGTGTCACATGGATGCATAGTATCGTAGGCATAAATAGTGCCGTATAAATAAATAGTGTCGCAGGAATGAATAGTACCGTATGGATGTATAGTGCCGCAGGCATGAATAGTATTGCAGGGATGAATCGTGCCGCAGGAATGAATAGTGTCACATAGATACATAGTACCACATGCATGAATAGTGCCGCAGGAATGAATAGTGTCGCATAAATGAATAGTACCGTATGGCTTGTATAGTGTCGTATGGATGTATAGTGCCACAGGCTTGTATAGTATCACAGGCTTGTATAGTACCGCAGGAATAAATAGTATCGCATGGATGAATAGTGCCGCATGGCTTGCATAGTGCCGCATAATGCCTATTTTGGCTGTTTTATGTCATATTTGGCTGAATTGTGGCCAAAATTTCTTCTAACTCCCAACATAAAAGTTGTATATCTTTTCCTTGGCTTCAAGAATATGTTACTATCTATTTTATGCCAGTTGCTTTCATTCTTGATATGGAGCTTATGATTGCATTGTATGTTTTCTATCTTGGCCTAAATTGCGACGACCCTACTTAATAGCTTGATATTTCTTTAATAAATGAATCTCTTAACATGATTTTGATAATATTGTACAATTAGAGAATGATAGTTCCCCTTTCATACCCTTAACACTAGCACAGATTTAATTGGTGCTTTAGGCCAAGTAGTTACCTTATTTATTCCTTCTCTTATGTTATGATGCACCTTTTATCAAGATCCATCTACAAGCTTTCTTATATTTATGATTGCTTAACATAATAGTGATCCATTGTGGGGCACTCATGATTTATGTCTTCCTTCATTTTCTTAACATAATAGTGATCCGTTGTAGGGCACTCATGATTTACGTCTTATTTATTTTGTTTAACATGATAGTGACCCGTTGTGGTGTACTCATAATATATGTCTTTCTTATTTGCTTAACACGATAGTGACCCATTGCGGTGCACTCAAGTCACATGTCACTTCTTAGCTTAACATGATTGTGGCCCGTCGTGGCGTACCCCTAACAAGTACTTTTAACATGATAGTGATCCGTAATGGTGCACTCCAGACAAGTAACATGATATGACATAACATGAACCATGAATGCTGTTGTGACGGCTTTATTGGCTTACAAGTAATGAATGATTTGGATACCGCGGGTGTTTCTTGAGTGTATTTGTACAAGCTACATGTTCTATATTGCATCATGTCTAGGACATGAATTTCTGATTTCCCACGGTCAGGGATTCATACTGAATCTGGCTAGGATTAATTACTAGATTGATCAAGTAGTTCATATAGAGAGGTATTCCGGCTACAAACAATTCTGTTATCTGGGCGCCTTCTCTGATAAACTTGTAGCCTGTCGATGAGTAGGAAACATTTCCAGCCTACTGTCATGTGGGGCACTTTATGAAACAATTAATACGCACACTGTCATGTATTGCACCCCCAAGTCACTTAATAACTCTCTTAGGGTACATTTGTCTCCTGGGTGATGTATCCGCTATAATTCTTATAATTTGCGTCTGGATAACCTGGATAGTCTGCAGGGCTTGTGGCCGTTGGGATACCTCATTGCATCTTGCAAGTAACCAGGCATGTGATAACCCTAGTTAGCTAAAGTATAAAGCCGTACTCATTTCTTGGCCATAATTGATGGATGGAGTCAGTCCAGTCCAGTCTAGTTTCATCTAGGCAGTGTCCGTATGTTTATTTCAGTACACTATGGTTTATGCTTTACTTTCATCGATGAATGGTCGGTGACAAAGTTCTATTCAGGAGAAGGGTTACAACCTCTGTCCTTATTAGCTTTACGGGTTGTAACTTGGCTTCCGAAATGGTTCCTAAGTTATCCTATCAATTGTCGTCCTAATTAGTACTCACATGTTCTACATGATCCTACATGCTTTCTAATTAGTACTCACATGTTTCTAAGTCCACATATCATTATCTTTCTATATAATTCTTACATGCTCACATGTTCAATTATCTCACAAGCTATATATGACTCCCTATGTCGGGTCGCCATGCTCTCATGACCCGGCTATCTCACAAGTTCACATATTCAATTGCTTTTACATATTCTCAAGCTTCTGTTTACTTAACATGTCTACACTTTATATTATGTTGCACGATAATTACTTTATGCTCCAAGATGCTTACTTATTATCTTCCTATGTTCGGAATAAGTGTATTGGTAGTGCACGAGTCTCGATCTTCTTTTACTCATTTGTATCTCTAATTGTTGATGTTAGTGATTGCTGGTTTTTTTAGTTCATAGTTTGGCTTCCTTTGTGGTACTTGCTATTGGGGGTCTGACCCCACTGGTTTTGTTTGGCCAGATCTGATAGAGAAGCCCAGAGGATCTTCCTAACCATCTACTCGACGGTGACCATCCAGAGCACCAGAGTACCCAAGTGGGTTTCTTATTTTATTCTCCCACTGGTTATGTACATTATTCTTTTGTGGTGTTTAGCCTCTGAGCACGTATTTAGCTCGTGTTTTGGTCCTTGACATTTAGCCTACGGGCATAAACATAATGTGCGTATTCTATACTGCAGCTAGAGCTATCACGTATGACTAATAATCTTGCTAGTTTCTCTATTTTGTATGACTAACTTCATGATCATCCATATATAAATGGTTTGGGATGCTTTACTATTGTATGTCTGATGATCATACTTCTTTCTCCTTGTATACTTGCTTGTGATTGAGATACCTAGGAATGCTTGACCTAGGTTTCGACTGTTGGCTTGTAGAAGTAACCCCCACGTCTTGACAGCTTATACGTTATTTTAGAGTACTGGTGTACTTTGGAATTACGTAGCTGGCCTTGTCTGTTGTCACCCTCAGTTTTCAAGAACAGGAGTATTTTGGTCATTTTTCATTTTAGAATATATATAAAATTTATTTTATTATTTATGATATTATTTTGGGGTTATTTGAGTCGGGTTCGAATTTCAACTCAATCCGACTTGTATCGGAGACCCGGGGTAGCTTTAACTCTAGTGGGACCCACTCATTAGTTGGGCATGGCCCACATGACAATATTTTAGTTAGTGTGTTAGATTAATTATTTATGAATAGGTTTGGTTTGATTAGAGACTTAAAATATGACTAATTTAGCCTCAACCTAAACCTATTCCTATTTTAATTCAATTAGAGACAAGTGGGGGTATTTTAGACATTTGGATAGGGGGACACCATAGCCACACATGGCCAGTCATAGGGGGGATAGGTATGAACATCATTTCATTTGTTATTATTCCCAAATTTTCTCTCTTGTTCTTTTCCAAATTTTGAGAGGAACCACCATTGATTTCATCTCCAAATCAATCCCTTCTTCCACCAGATCTTCTTCATTTCTTCTCTATTCCATGAAGAGAGGGTGCTAGCCAAGTTTGGGAGGATTTTGCTTTGGTTTGTGTCCATTTGAAGGACTCTTCGTGTCGGTGTCGTATCGGAAGGAGTTTCCTTAGATTCGATCAACCGGAAGGTATAATCTCTCCTATATTTCATTCCTACATACATATAGGATTATTTTGAACCCATAGAAATGACCCGCATGGTTGTGCCTCCATTTGTGTCCATTTCGTGTCCATTTGGAGCTATTATGAGTGTCCTTGTTGTGCTTTGTGTCCATGTGAAAAACCTCCAATATTGGACACTTGTGTTTAAATAATTCAATACATGTTTTAATATTAGATTTTTATAGTTTAGAGATGTGTTATTGCTTGTCATTACATTTTTCTCTATGTTTCATAATATATATACAAGTATTTTTATTATTAAATGTATATATATATATATATATATATATATATATATATATATATAAGAGATTGATAAGCAATAAGCTAAAAGCAGCTAATAAGCAGCATATACCGATAAAATAGTCATATACCGACAAAATAGTCATATACCGTTCACAAGTCATATACCGACAAAATAGCCAATAATATCCATGCCCCAGGCTTCGAAGGGCCAGAAAGCTGGTGTAGGATGTAGGAACTCAGATGGTTAATGAATAAAATTAGCATGAATCTAACATGCTTTACACCGTCTGGCATAATCCACAGCATCCGCTATCATAGAGGGCCAATAATATCCCATGCTTCGAATGCGGTCCTGTAATTTTGGACCCGGTTGATGAGCACCACAAATACCATCATGAGCCTCATGAAGCGTTTGCTTAGCTTCATTCTTAGAGAGACAACGTAGTAAAAGTCCGTCATAAGAACGACGATATAACATATGTAAGGAAGAATCATAGTAGAATCGAAACGATCGTCTCTTGATTGATGCAGCTTCTTTTGGATCTTCAGGTAAAATCCCATGAACCGCATAATCAATGAATGGACTTCTCTAATCCCTTTGTTGAGAACTTGATTCTATAGTATAACTATGCTCGATATACAAGTTATTCTTGACACAGAATAAGTCTCGATCCAACAAAGTTATGGTGTTTTATCTTCTAATTGGAACAGCTAAGGCTGCAGCTAAGCTAGCAAGAGCATCAGCTTCCAAGTTCTGAGATCGTGGTACGAATTCGATGAAGAATCCTTTGAATGAAAGGACCAACTCGATTACCACTTGATGATAAGGGATGAGGTCAGGATTCCTAACTTCATATGTCCCTCTAACCTGATTAACAATCAGTTGAGAATCTCCATAAGCTTTCAGGAACTCGATGTCCAACTGTTTTGCTATTTGGAGACCAATTAGCAGAGCATTATATTCTGCCACATTGTTGGAGCATGGCTCATTAAGAGAATAAGCACGGTATATGACTATTTTGTCGGAAGAGACTAAGACAATGCCTACTCCAGAGACAATATTGCCTTTAGGTCCAACCCGTGATGCTCCATCGAAATATAATTGCCAAATGTCATCCTTCAAAGTCATGTTGCAATCCACAACTTCATCTGGAATGTCCTCATATAACTTCGACGTTTCAGGTATAGGGTGAGCTGCTAAGAAATCAGCTAATGCTTGGCCCTTCACTGATTTTTGAGGTACATAGACCATGTCATAAGGAGTAAGCAACATCGCCCAGGTGGCTAATCTGGAGTTGAGAATACTCGATTTTCTCATCAATACCCGAATAGGATTTATTCTGGAGATGACATGAATAGTCTGTCCTGACACATAATGTCGCGTCTTTTGGACAGCAAAAACCAAGGCCAGACATTCCTTCTCCACAGGAGTATACCTGTGTTCATCTCCGACCATCATTCGGCTAAGATAATAAATTGCATGTTCATGACCTTTGTCACTTTTATGTGCAAGAAGAGCACCAAGTGAATGATCTAAAGCTCGAACATATAGAAAAATAGTCTTCCCACCACTGGAGGTACCAAAACATGTGGATTTGTAAGGTATAGTTTGATGTCATTGAAGGCTTTCTGACATGCTTCATCCCAGACAAATAATACACCTTTCTTTAACAAACGGAAGAAAGGTTGACATCTCCCAGAAAGATTGGATATAAATCTCCTGATATAAGCAATGCAACCTTGGAAGCCGCAGAGTTCTTTTAAATTGTGTGGAGTACGCATTTCAAGAATTGCTTTAATTTTATCAGGATCAACATGAATACCCTGAGAAGTGATGACAAATCCTAAAAACTTGCCACTGGAAACCCCTAAGAAAGACTTAGTAGGATTCATCTTCAGTTGATGTTGGCGCATCAACTCAAATACTATTTTGAATTATTGAATGTGATCATCTTTTAATTGACTTTTGACTGCAATATCATCTACATAACATTCAACTGTTTTTTGTAGATGTTCTTGAAAGATGCTGCTTATGGCCCGTTGATACGTAGTACCGATATTCTTCGGTCCAAACGGCATAACCGTATAGCAGTAGACTCCAAGAGGTATACGAAAGGCAGTATGCTTTTCATCTCCTGGATGCATCTTAATTTGATTGTATCCTGAAAATCCATCCATGAAATACATGCGTTCAAAACCACATGTATTGTCTATCATGACATCGGTAATTGGAAGTAGAAATTCGTCATTTGGGCAAGCTGTATTAAGATCTCAAAAATCTATGCAAACTCTGACTTTTCCATTCTTCTTCATAACAGGAACAATGTTGGCAACCCAATCTGTGTGTTATTCTTCATGAACAAAGCCACATGTGATTAGCTTTTTGACTTCTGCTTCAATTGCGTCCATCATATCTGGTCTAAAATATCGTTGCTGTTGTTTCACAGGCTTAGCATTAGGAAGAATATTGAGTTTATGAGTAGCTACTTTGGGATCTAGACCCGGCATATCCTCATAAATCTATGCAAAGATATCGATATATTCTTAATTAGTTGTATCAACTCTTCCTTTTTATCTTCGGAGAGATTTTTACTGATGAATATCGGTTTGGATGTAGTTCCATCTCCGACATCAATCTGGACAATTTCATCCTCTGTAGGTGGCTGTCGTTGTTCAAAACGAAGATCCCATTGAGTGTCCATTTGTTGTGCCACAGGGTCATTCTCAAATGGTTCTGATTCACCATCAGTTTGAACCATGTTAACTGAGAATATACACTCGGATTCATCATAATATTCTCCCTCAGAATACGAGGATTGTAAAAGACTGGAAGAACATTCCTCTTTCATATCTTCTTTGCACATATGGGGTATATCCGATTCGATGAATTAGATTTCTTCTGTATCTGAAGATTATGAAGAACTAGAAGAAAATTCTTCTTGTATATTCTCGTTAAACATGTGAGAGAAATCATATCCCAACCCATGACGATTTTTTTGGTAAAATGGATCACCACATAACGGTAACCGTCTTCAAATCATATCCCATATTCTGAATAATCTTAAGAGATTGTTGACTATATTTGTCAATTCGGATTCTTTCTTTATCTTTATCTCGAAGATCATCTGTCTGAATAATAGGGATATTTCTAGCCAGACCAAACACAATTTGGCGCTTGTTTTTCTAACAAACGGAATCACGAAATAAGATTCTTCGTGACGTCTATAAGTTACACAAGCTTGTGATGAAGCGGCTACAGGAAAAAAATAGGGAGAAGATGTTAAGAACCTTTGAGCATAAGGTCCAACATCAACATGAGGGGGAAAGAAATTTTCCTTATGGTCAATGTATAAGGTTTTCTCTGTATTTATGTCATTTTTATGATGACTTTGATCATCAGAAGATAAAGTCATTCTTTCAATGAATTTGACAGCCATATACTCCAAAAGGAAATCTTTATTGATATTAGAAAGTACAGAATGATCAATATTTACATTATTTATAATTTGACTACTACGCTTCGGATTGATCATTAGCGGACCGTCGTCCGTCTTCTGCATAGACTTGCCAAGGTTGATAATCAGTGGCAGTTCAGGATCATTTGTACGAGAAGTACGTCCTTTGACTTTGATCATAAGGGGTTGAACTTGGCTCTTGACTGGAATCTTCACAGCTTCCTCAGATGAAGCCCGAGTTCTTCCTTTAACTTTGATCACCAAAGGTTGATCATTGACAGGTTGGGGTTGGATTCGGCCTTTGACTTTAATCTTCAAAGGTTGCTCTTTCGGAGGATTTTTATTGATAGATTGATCTTCAGCAAGTGATCGATCTTCGTCTATATCTGATATCTCCTTCACATGCTCATGTTTATAGAGCATCGAGTCAGAGAAATATGCTTCAACACCCTTAAAGGGATTGATATCCGCAAATTCGGTCATTATGACTCCTTGAGGATCCACATACTTAAAGCATTGGTGGAGAGTTGAAGGCACAATGTTATGTTCATGTATCCACGGTTTTCCAAGGAGGATATTGTAAGATACATCTGAGTTGATAACATAAAATGTTACCATAGTTCGAAGATCACCAATTTGAATCTTCAGCCGAATCTTCCCCAGTGGTTTACTCTTTCCAGAGTTGAAACTAACTATTGTGGTACTAGTGTAAGTCAAATCACTAGTAGGGATCCTCAAAGGTCGTAGCATACTTTGAAGAATTATGCTAATTGAAGACCCAGGATCGATGTAAATCCTGTCAATTTCAGTTGATTCAATATACCCTGTATAGCATAGAGGCCTGTCATGCTTATTATGCTTCAGCAGCATATCTTCTTGTGTGAAGGTAATGTTAGGAATTGCCTCCATCACACTATGATATTGTGGGCATGACACTGGTATATTGTCAGGACTCTTGAGTTGAGCTAAGCATGAATCAGCTTGTAGCAAAGCTTCGCTCAGAGTTTCGCGGCTTTCTTTTGAAAGGCGAAGCAGCTCAAAAATCGAAAATCTAGTCGGAGTATTGGCGTAAAAATGACCCAAAACACACTCTTAGCGTAAAGTGGCAAACTAGATGTAAAATAGCCCAAATAAACCTTCCCAGCGTAAAGTGGCTAGAAAAATAGCCTTGAGCGTAAAAAGTAGCCCAAATAGACTTTACGCCCACAATAGTCTTGAGCATAAAAGCTCAAATAACTATTGTGCGTAAAAAAAACAGTTTTATTGAGCATAAAATAGCCCTATTTGCATACTATACGACGAGCATTGGATTTGGTGTAAATCCAATCTTTTCGACTTCTGTACTGTACGCTGTCAGAAAAAAATCATTCTGTCAGATCAAATCTCTGACATTAAATGCGGCCTGACAGTCTGTCCCCAGCGTAAAGTTGGAGTATAACTCTCGTGTAAAGAGTAGCTAGCGTAGAGAAAAACTAGCGTAAAATTTTGCTCGAGTAGAGAATAGCTAGCGTAAAGTTCTCAACTTATTTGACTAAGTCTATGAAGCACTTTTTACGCTCCTACAGCGGGTTGTGACATATTTTTATGGTGGCCCATGCGGGTCTGTGTCGCGATTAGTGCGATCTCGTAATGGTGCTCGACTTAGAGTACTAATTACGAGCCTGCGACTAGGACATAGGATCTAGGATATGATAGGAGTTACTCGATCACAATTTAGGAAAATTCTGATCTTTTGATTACCATGACAACTCTTCTTGTATTGAGTTCAATTGTCCTTTCTTGATACTCCTTATCATGTGCCATATTGATTCCTTGTTTCAATCTATCCTCAGGATGGCGATTACTCGCTCTCAGACAGCAGGACCTAGTGCTGTTCCAGAGAGGCCCAATCCGGTAGGACCTCCATCTTCGGTTGAGGGAGATACAGTTGAGGGAGTAGCCACCTCAGTTCCTGCCCTTCAGGCGGGAGTAGCAGCGACGGTTCCAGGAGGTCTTCCACCTCCAGCTGCGGGACCGTCCATAGTCATTACTGAGACTCTTCCACCGCCGTCTCCACTACCGACTGATGCACAGCAGATGATGGCCCTTCTACAGCAGGTGTTGCAGACCCAGAGGGCCCAGGTCGAGGCACAACAGCATCAGGCTGACGTATCTCACCGCCAGAAAGAGGTGTTACGGCAGAGCATGAAGAACGCCCACCAGCTGGCGATGGCAGCAGTTGAGAGGGTTGTACCGGGTATAATTCAGGGTACTCCAGTTCAGTACCAGGGATAGGACCAGAGGCAGACTACTCCGTGCAGCTTCTGCGGGAAGGCGGGGCATTGTCGAGAGGCCTGTAGGAAGAGGTTGGGCGTGTGTCTATACTGTGGGGCGTCCGACCACCAGCTGAAGGATTGCCGCTTTTGTGGAGTCCGAGGAGGCTAGGACAGAGTACAGTAGGCACCAGCACTGGTCCACCAGCAGCAGGGTCAGGGCCAGAGGCAGGCCATGCAGTGTGCTTTCTGCTGGAAGCCGGGGCATACCCGGGAGGTTGTAGGATGAGGCTGGGAGTTTATTTATTCTGTGGAGCTCCAGATCACCAGATGAATAACTGTGCTGCTCGTGCAGCCAGACAGGCAGGCCAGGACAGTGTACAGCAGGCTAGGGGAGGCCAGCAGGGGCGAGTTTTCGTCATGGCAGTTGAGGACACTCAGACAGTAGCAGGGCAGATTGCAGGCTCCAATCTTTCGATCTGATTTCCGTATTTGCCTCCTTATAAACTGTCTTAAAATTTGATTACATCTGTTCCTTGATCGTTTGATAAAATTTTGTTCTTGTGATATGATATTCTTCTGAGATAAGTCGTATGGGCTAGGTCGCCTCGATTATGAGATTTTAGAATCCTCTAGGGTCATGCTAGCAGGCATAGTGAGGACATATAGTCGGATTATGGATGTATTTCTCGGGTGTGGGAATTTAAGATTTTTGCTGCCAAGCATGCGGCAATACGAAAATTTTAAAAACCATAATTCTATAGGTATGTACCTTAGTCAAGGACTCTGTGATTATCGTAGCCTTGCTCACTAGCATGACTGAGATTCTGAGTATCATGATTCTAGACAGACGCATGTGATTATCGAACTGCATGATTTTAAAATTTTATTTGTGGGATGTTTGACCTATAAGGAGCACTATCACCTTAATTTTTGAGGATGAATTCTTCTAAGATGGATAGACTTGTAGCACCCAATTTCTAATTGAGAGTAATTTTAAATTTTATAACTTTAGTCATTTAATTATTGTCATTTAATTCATGTTTTGATTTTGGAGATTTTAATCATTTTAAATTTTTAAGCCATGACTTGTGATTTTGATGTGTTACTAGTGAAACACTAGAGACTGTTTGACCTAGAGCCTAACCATGTGATTTAGATGTTTTCAGTGTCATTTATGCCTAAGGGTATTTTAGTCATTGGACCTCTTTGATTTATTTTTGATATTATTGCATTGGTGATTGTTGATTTGACTTTTGATAGGTGTGATTTTGTGTTGGTTTCGTGTCCGTGTCGGACACGTAACAGTTTTTATTTGCAAGTGTTGTTGTGCCTTAAGAGATTTTTATTTTGCTAAAAAAAATTTGGAAGTATTTGAGTGGGATTTTTTTTTCTGCACGTGTTTTTTTTTGTGATTGCTTTGTTTTAATTTCGAGGACAAATTTTTTTAAGGTGGATAGATTTGTCACCCCCAGTTTTCAAGAACAGGAGTATTTTGGTCATTTTTTATTTTAGAATATTTATGAAATTTATTTTATTATTTATGATAATATTTTGGGGTTATTTGAGTCGGGTTCGAATTTCAACTCAATCTGACTTGTATCGGGGACCCGGGGTAGCATTAACGCTAGTGGGACCCACTCAATAGTTGGGCATGGCCGACATGACAATATTATAGTTAGTGTGTTAGACTAATTGTTCATGAATAGGTTTGGTTTGATTAGAGACTTAAAACATGACTAATTTAGCCTCAACCTAAATCTATTCCTATTTTAATTCAATTAGAGACAAGTGGGGATATTTTAGACATTTGGATAGGGGGGACACCTAGCCACATATGGCTGGCCATAGGGGGGATAGGCATGAACATCATTTCATTTGTTATTATCCCCAAATTTTCTCTCTCTTGTTCTTTTCTAAATTTTGAGAGGAACCACCATTGATTTCATCTCCAAATCAATCCCTTCTTCCACCAAATCTTCTTTATTTCTTCTCTATTCCATGAAGAGAGGGTGCTAGCCAAGTTTAGGAGGATTTGGCTTTGGTTCGTGTCCATTTGGAGGTCTTTTCGTGTCGGTGTCGTATCGGGAGGAGTTTTCTTAGATTCGATCAACCGGAAGGTATAATCTCTCCTCTATTTCATTCCTACATGCATATAAGATTATTTTGATCCCATAGGAATGACCCCCATGGTTGTCTCCATTTGTGTCCATTTCGTGTCCATTTGGAGCTATTAGGAGTGTCCTTGTTGTGCTTTGTGTCCATGTGGAAAACCTCCAATATTTGACACGTGTGTTTAAATAATTTAAAACATGTTTTAATATTAGATTTTTATATGTTAGAGATGTGTTATTGCTTGTCATTACATTTTTCTCCATGTTTCATAATATATATACAAGTATTTTTATTATTGAATGTATATATATATATATATATATATATATATATATATATATATATATATATATATATGGGAGCGGATCAAAAGCCCCCCTTAGAAAGCCCCCCAAAAACCCCCTCACTCTAATTCGTAATATTAATGTTAATATTAATGTTAATATTAATGTTAATGTTAATATTAATGTTAATATTAATTTTAATGTTAATTTTAATTTTTTTAATTTTTTTATATTAATGTTAATGTTATTGTTAATATTAATGTTAATGTTAATATTAATGTTAATATTAATTTTAATGTTAAGTTTAATGTTAATTTTAGTATTTAATGTTAATATTAATATTAATATTAATATTAATATTAATATTAACATTAATATTAACATTAAATTACGGATTAGAGTGAGGGGGTTTTTGGGAGGCTTTCTAAGGGGGGCTTTTGATCCGCTTCCTATATATATATATATAATATATATATATATATATATATATATATATATATATATATATATATATATATATATATATATATATATATATATATATATATATATATATATATATATAAAATATATATATATATATATATATATATATATATATATATATATATATATATAAGAGATTGATAAGCAATAAGCGAAAAGCAGCAGCAGCTTGCGGCAGCAGCAGCAGCAGCAGCTTTTAAAAATAGCAGCAGCAGCAGCAGAAAGCAGCAGCAGCTTTTAAAAATAGCAGCAGCAGCTTCTGCAAGCAGCAGCATAAGCAGTGAGCATAAGCAGCAGCATAAGCAGTGCAATAAGCAGCAGCTTATTGACAGCTTATTAGGCTTTTAAGCCTTTAGTTTTAATCCGTTTAATCCCCAGTTTCCTTTAGAATTTAGCCATCCCTATATATTAGTTAGCCCTTATTAAATAGAGTTTGCTTCCAAGTTGTTAGGTATTTGTTAGTAGATGTTAGCTTATATGTTAGTATAAGTTAGGATACGAGATGTTAGATTTGAGAGTTTTGGACCTAGTGGGTGTGTTTAGTGAGTGTACTAGATAAGTTAGTATCCTAATAGAGCTAGTATGGTTGGATAGTGTTAGGAGATGGTATCTCAAGATACCATAGGGTGTCTCATGATACTTTAAGGTAATTTTGAGAGTGACCAACATAGAGATAAGATGGACTAGATGGGCTAGATACCTAGATTTTTGGGTTGGTAATATCTAGATAGGTTAGTGTCTAGCTACCCTAAGAAGCCTAGGTCAATCTACCAAGGTTAGGAAGGGTTGCCTAGGTCAATCTACCGTAAGATGGCCTATGTATCGGGGCAAGGTATCGGGAATACTTGTGAACGGTAATAGGGTAAGTTAAGGTAATTGCCTAGAAGCTAAAGTATGAGTTTAAGGTATTAAGATATGGTTAGAAATTGATTGTCTTGGTTGGTAATGGTTAGGATTAGTGCTCTTAGACTAGGATTAGTGCTCTTAGACTAGTTTTGACCTCGGTTGACCGTTTTGACCAAAAGTCAACAAAAGTCAACCGAAAGTCAAACTTAGCCTAAAAGTGACTAGAATTGAACGAAACCAAACCAGAGTTGACCAGTTGAATGAAAGTCAACAGCTGGTCAACATTAGCCTAGTTTGACCTAGGCTTGACCTAGAGTTGACCAGGGTTGACCAGTTGACCAAATGTCAACTGTAAGTCAATCTTTGACCCAAATTGATCGAGTTTTACTGGGATTGACTTCCTGTGACCTTATTTGACCTTGGTTGTCCTAGTGTGACCTAGTTTGACATAGTAGGACCTAGTTTAGCTTGGTGTGACTTAGTTTGACCTAGTTTTGATTTAGACTTGCATATCATGACTAGATTAGCTTTCCTTTTATTATTAAACCCTGTTTGGACTCATGGTATCTCATCTTTAGGTTTGTGATTACTTTGAGCATCTGTTCACCTTATCAGCTCAGGACCACAGGCGAGTAGATTCACTGATAGTTTTTATTGTCTTGATATCTGCTATATCCGATTCAGTTGTAGTGTCTTACTCGATTTCCTGTTACGATAGTTCACAGACTAGTATATGTTGGATTATGTCATGAGATGTTGTTCTGAGATTTTCTTGTTATATTGGTA
Organism: Iris pallida; assembly: GCA_029216955.1. Classification (NCBI taxonomy): domain Eukaryota; kingdom Viridiplantae; phylum Streptophyta; class Magnoliopsida; order Asparagales; family Iridaceae; genus Iris; species Iris pallida. The sequence goes on along the minus strand of JANAVB010044620.1, from coordinate 9,517,196 downwards.
CATTTTTTGTCTTATTCCCTGTACTTGTATAGACACCGATTCCTAAGGGGACTTGCTGTAACACCCAGTTTTCCAAATGAGGGTAATTTTAAAATTTTATAATTTTAATCTTTTAATAATAATATTTTAAATCATGATATAATTTTTGGTAATTTTTGAATCATTTTAAAACTATTTTAAATCTTGACTTATGATTTTGGTGTTTTGATAGTGTAACACTAGAGACAGCTTAACCTAGAGCCTAGTCATGTGATTAGGGTATTTCATTTATCATTTCCAGTTCAAGGATATTTTTGTCATTTTGAATTTAATATTTAATATATATTATTAGGAATTTAATGTATTATTAAGAATGGTGTGTTTTTAATATTATTTAATTGATTGCCATGTTCTGTGATTAGCCTAACTTGGTTTGGACCTAACCTAGATTAGTCACAGCTAGTCTTAGCTAACCATGGTTAGTGATAGTTAGTATTAATTAGATTTATTAGAATTAATGTGATTTTTAGTGATTTTAGAGATTTTTAGTATAATTGATTTTGGCCCTATAGTTGACTTTGACTAGTGTTGACTAGGAGACTAACCTAGAGATTAACCTAGGTTAAGACCACTTGGTTAGGTTAAGTAACCTTGGCTTGACCTAAGTTAGTGAGGTTTAACTCATTGGAACTTGTTTGGAGAGATTAGGAATTAATTAGGCAAGAATGGCTTATGACTTCATAAGTCATGACTAATAACTTGAGACTTAAAGCCCATAGGCCCACACCATGTAGCCAAACCCTAATCCTAATCAGCCCATGGCTGGTCATGATGGTCTCCCTCATTCTATTTAATACCCTTCAAAGTTAGGGCTAGCCTCCATTAGGAATTTTGTGCAAGTTTAGAAAGAGATAAGTCTCCATCTTCCCTAATCCCTAAATAATTTAATTCAATTTTCCTCCAAACCAATTGCATTAGGACCTAATTTTACTGTTCTTGCTGTTGGTAATAAGTATTTTCAGCTTGGGAGCACATTGGAGGAGTTTGGCCATCAAGAGGAGCACCTCTTTGTGAAGCTTTTTGAAGGATTTGACACACATAGGTAACTTTCAATTCCCTCCATAGAATCCTGATTTTATTGCATATTTAGGGAGCCCTAGACCTAACCTAACTGTAGGAATAGGAAGCCCTAATTTTTGTGTCCATTTTGTGTCCTTTTTGGACACGTATCAGTGACACATACCAAGTGTTTGATGAAATGCCCCAATGGGCATTTCGTATGATTTTTGAGATTGTGTTTGAATAGAAAATTAGGGTTTGATCTCTCTTACACGTTTCTGGTGTTCTTGTGTCGTCTTAGTGTCGTGTCGAGTCCACACGGATACGCAAACACGTGGTCGCGTCGCGCGCGTGCACAGGCACTATACATGCCCTGTTGCTCGGGCGCGATTGCGACACGGACACGCCTCTCCGACATGTGAGACTTGGCATGTGGCACGTGGCCGACACTGACACGGGGCTCCCCAAGTTTCAGAGCCCCACGTGTCGTGTCGGACACGCACGAGCTCCTGCACCATTTTTGTACTGTACTATTTTCTGTTGAAAATGACCACTGACACATGTGTCTTGTGTCGCGTACACATAACGTGGACACGTGGCAGGGTGTCCTATCCCTAGCCCTAGTCTAGGTCGACCCTTGGACACAACCACGTGGGTTGTGTCGGGTTGTGTCGTATGCACGGACACCGTGAACACGTGCACGCCGCTTATTGTTGCCTGTGTCCAGTGTTTTACTGTTTTTGGTTTTATATTGATTGGACACGTTTGTGTCCACTTTTGTGGACACAAACACATCACGTAACACGTGTGCAATGTGTTCTCACATTACCAACCCCTGTTTTGGGATTTTAGCTCGATTTCATTGTTCAATTCTCTTATTTCCCTAATTTCTGAAACCTTAGTATCAGTCTATATTTCTGAATTTTTCCATATTTCATAATCCAATTTTGTCAGTCATTTTAACCTAATTAACACTGTTATTTGCATGATATTAAACCCCAAATATGTTTACCTATGTATTATCTAATGGTAAGAGGAATTTGGGTTTGTTTTGGTGATTGTGTGATTCAAAATCTGGGATTTAAATTTAGGGACTGTTAAATTGGTTATATGTGTTAATATAAGTTTGTTGAACTGTTGTTTAATACTTAAATCTGAGAATGGTTTGGGGGGGACTGTTAACTGTTTTTTTTGGGGGAGGGTTTCCTATGTAGAGGAAGTATGGGACTGTACACTGTTACACTGTTTTTACCTCATGCTCACTGTTACACACCCTCATCCCCTCACACACTTGGTACTTGTGACACTCACTTCACTGTGTTTCCTCTCACTGTTTTCACACTCAAATGCTCACTGTTTTCTCACACATATCTCACAGATTTTTATACTGTTACACACCCTCTATCTATCATACACATACCTAGGTACACCCTATTCACACACATACATGTTACCGTCACATCCTTCACTCATATCACACACTCTCACACTCACACACACATATGCCTATGTTTGACACACACACCCAATTCTCATGATACGCAGACACACATACACTTGGACACATAGTCATGTGTCCTCCCTCTCTCATTTCATATGTATATATATGAATTGAGATATATATATGTTCCTATATATATATGAGTGGGTGCATATATGTATATATATGATATTATATGTGTGTGGTTTACTATAGATACCTATATGCCTTGTGTGTACCATATCATATATTAATAGATGTGTAGGTGTGGTATTCATATAGTTAGCCTATATGTAATTTGTGTATTATTTTAGATATAGAATGGCTTTGTGTAGGTGTGTTATGGGTTGGTTTAGACTTGGTTTAGCCTATGGCCTAGTCTCTTAGCCTATGGCCTATGGTTGTGCCTGCTTGTTAGTGTAGAGCCTAGAATAGACTAGTTAGTCTTGTTAGACTTAGAATAGCCTTGTTAGCCTAGTATAGACTAGTTTGACTTAGGTTTGACTTGGTTGACCTAGTTTGACTTCTAGGGTTGACCAGAGTTGATCAAGAGTTGACTTTGGTCTAGATTGACCTAGATTCATGTAGTATGCATCGTAGTGCATCTTATTACTATTCTGGACTTGTTGTGACTTGTGTTGTTCTAATAGGAGCCAGACACCACTCCTCGGACAGTACTTTTATCTTGGACATTCAGTTAGCAGGCGAGTGCATTCTTTGATCTTTTTATACTTATCTGGACTATATTCTTTCTCTAGATTACTTTACATGATGCTGACACGTATTTTTATGGATTAGTACTATATGGATCCCTTCCTGAGATGTTATCCCTCTTCGAGTGCATCGGGTATTTTATGTTCATGTACTTTATCATGTGCATCAGGTACTCCTTGTACTCGTACTAGTTCATGTTTTTACATGTTCTCATGTGCTTTATCACGTGCCTCATGTACTACTTATTACATGAGTTCACGTATCCTTAGCTGTATTCATGTGCTTATAACGTAACTTGAATGGATCCTTGTGTATTGATTGGGGCGGGGTGAGTAGAATTGGTTATGTGATCATTATCCCCAGTAGCTGTATAAATGTGCCTCCTTATTTGTATTCATGTCCCCCTAAGCCGTTTACATAACCATATTGTACTCTAAATCACATAGCCACTTACAGTCTCTACTATCATGTATTTATTTTCAGTTACAAAATATCTCATGTTTACTTGTACTTTCATTCAGCACTTCCTGTATTTTACTCTATTGCATGATTTATACTCCTAACCTGCTATGAACTGTTTGAGAGATATGTGCTCGTTCTCGTCCTGACTGGACCTGTTGAAAATTTTACAGTGAATGATGAGGCTCTGGTGTCTACCCCTCTTGGTGCAGCATTAGATATCACTAGTGGCTTGGACCTGCTAGCAGTTGATGATACTTCCCTAGATTAAGATGTCTTTATCTCTCTGGATTCTGTATTTAGATTCTGAGATGTTTTGGGATATGTATTTATTTAGACACTTAGAATTCTGGATTCGTATCTCTGTGTTTCATTTCGGGATATTTATCTATCTTTTCTTTCATGTTCTACCTTAGATGTGATTGAGATATATTCTGTTATGTCACCCCCATTCGGGGAGTATAACTGTTTAGTTACCCTTATCTGTTAGATGTTGTGACCTAGGACAGCGTTCTACCGTCGACACTACGGCGTAGGCTGGGCATCATTACGTCCTCGTACCCTCACAGTGGGTGCGGATCATGACATATTTTTAGTGGTGGCCCATGCAGGTCGAGTTTATGTAGTGATATTCGGACTAGAGTATCACTACAGCCTGTAGTAGGATTAGGATATATAGTTTCTGAGGGTACTCAATCACAATTAGGATTCCTTGAAAGATTCCTGGGACGACCCTTGAGAATCTTATTTAAACTTCAATTTGAAATCCTTTCCCTTGCCTTGTTCGCTCTCACTCCTTGATTATTGAATTTGATTTTGATGGATCGTTGTTGATTTTGATTTTCCTATCGAGATGAATTTTATGGCCTGGGTTACGATATTTTCTGATAACATATGTTGACGGAATAACAGTGATGGTAAAACGTCTGCTTGATTATGGAACCTGTAGTTTATCGCAGCCATATTAGCTGGCGTGGTGAAAACATGGAGACCTGACTTCGGATGTACGTATCTTGGTTATGAGATTTGGAAATTCTCGCAGCTATACTAGTCGGCATAGCGAGATTTCCAGACGACATGATTGTAGAGGTGCATACCCTAGTTATGGAATCTATCGTTATTCGCAGCCTTGCTTACTGGCGTGGCGAGGACTCTGAGTAACGTGATTTGGGACAGACGCATATGATTATCAGATTGTATCTTGAGAATGTTTTTAAACATATCATCTCTATCGTACCATTCTGTTGTATAAATTGTATCCCATCATCAAATAACTTAGGAGTAGGAGTATGAGTAGGAGTAGCCTAGCTGTTACTATAACCTTATGTAACTTCTTGCTATAAATTCTTCCTAATACAATGAATCGGTGATTTTGCTAGACCTTGACTTGGATTTGATATTATAGCTCTGGTTTCAAAATGGTTCCCTCTTTAAAACAGATAAGCAGAACAGATTTTATCAATATTTTCTCTTGTCATTATTTCTTGTATTACCTTAAAATATATATATATAGTGGAAATAGATACTTGCCTAACACGTATGCATACTAAACTTGTTTACCAACCTATCTAAATATATGTTAATATGATTGATGTTAAGTTCTCAAAATCCTAGTATTCTAATATAGTGCAGTATCAATGACTAGTTCTCTGTTTCTCCATATTAAATTCGTAAAATTTAATTTAAATTTCATGTTATTAGTTTTGCTTACATCACTACACATGTATGTTATATACAGGGTTTTATTTGTTAAAGAAATTGGTTGAGTTTTATGTTGAATTGTCAAATCTGAGACTGTGTACATAGTAAACCCTTAACCTTGGATTATAAGTGTCTAGTTCAAATTGCAGTTTTAAATTGTAATGTTATGAGCCGTATACATGGTTGTGTACAGGTATATAATGTTAGGTTCAAACTCTTACATGTTAGGTTGTGGTTGTGGTAAACATTTAGTTGGTTTTGATGTTCGAATTTCTCCAAATTTTGAAAACTGAAAACATGTTAACAATTTTTTTACATTGCCTTCAAATGTGTAGTTCAATTTCAGATCTAATATGTAATGTTGAACTAAAACTGAATGATTGAACCCTTTATTTCAAGTTTTAACCCATGTACACTTGACACTCTACACTAATGTTCACAACTGCCATGTAAACCTAACCCTTCATCTCTATGTTATGTTCATATAGCCATATAGATACTTATATATACGGTTAGCCATACATGTTATGAGTAAATAGCTTGTACCTTGTAGATTACTTAACCAATATGCCATGAATAGTGTAACTTGATAGCTATAGTTGAGACCCAAATCCTTCTATACACTTTTATGTATATTTCACACACACAAACCACATGACCCTTAACATAATGCTATCTTTTCCCTCTCTAACACTCTCTCCTTCTATATATATTATATTATGATTGGATTCAATGCTAATGACTTTCGTTCCTTAAACTTGTGGTTCTGGTTTTCTTAAAATAGTACCTCTTTATAGATGATTAGTAGTTAACTTATTTTATTTTTGATAATTACCGATTTTCAGATAGGATGGTAGACTGCTATACAGCCTTAATGATTGTTGTGTTTTATCCCTTCCAGTATGGCACCCATGACCCGAGCCTGTCGCCTGAGAGCAGCTACAGCTACTGATAGTGTGCTTCCACCTCCTATTACTCAGGAGGTAGTGACCCCTCAGGCTGACCCAAGGGTAGTGGCACCTCCCGCCATCGAGGAGGTGTTAGCATCCTTACCAGAGAGTTTCCCTCCACCACCTGTTACCCAGGAGAGAGCTGCAGTCTCATCTGAGACCAAGAATCCTTCCCCGCCTCCTCCTCTACCTCCAGGAGCGGTACCCCATACCATACCCTCGGCATATTTGTTTCCTGACGGAGCTCAGATATCCAGACTTCTCCGGGATGTGTTGGAGACACAGAAGTTCAAGCTGAGATCCTGAAGGAGCAGGGCCGCGGGATCCAACTGCTGTGGGATTTGGTACATTCAGGGGGAGAGCCTAGTTCTAAGAGGCCGAGGAGCAGTGTATACCCAGAGCCCCGTGAGCACCCAAACTATCAGCCTAGACCAGCCTACCCAGTCCAGACTCCTGTTCAGCAGAGGCCAGCTGAGAGAGTGCCTACCTGCACCTTCTGTAAGAAGCCTGGACATATGTGGGACGACTGTAGGAAGAGAAGAGGGGTGTTCCTGTTGTGTGGGTCGGCTGCACACAGGCTGCGAGACTGTCCTGCTGCACTTATCCCAGCCAAGACTCCACCTTCAGGAGGGAGTTCCAGCCACCAGACCTAGTTGGAGGTGAGTCTTTGACCTATATCTTAGCCAGTCTTTGAAATTGATGCACCCTACCATATTGTTGTATGTTTTGATACCTTATGATTGCTCTTGATCTAATATGACTAGAATGGCTAGATGAGACCTCAGACTGATACAACTTACCAAATCCTATATGTTATCCTTCCAATTGCATGATTTAGATAAGTTCTCTTTTGACCTTGATTGTTTGGGTTTAACCTAGAAGGGGTACGATCATCTTAATTTCGAGGACGAAATTTTTCTAAGGTGGGTAGGATTGTAACACCCAGTTTTCCAAATGAGGGTAATTTTGAAATTTTGTAATTTTAATCTTTTAATAATGATATTTTAAATCATGATATAATTTTTGGAAATTTTTGAATCATTTTAAAACTATTTTAAATCTTGACTTATGATTTTGGTGTTTGATAGTGTAACACTAGAGACAGCTTAACCTAGAGCCTAGTCATGTGATTGGGGTGTTTCATTTATCATTTCCAGTTCAAGGGTATTTTTGTCATTTTGAATTTAATTGAATTTAATATATATTATTTGGAATTTAATGTATTATTAAGAATGGTGTGTTTTTAATATTATTTAATTGATTGCCATGTTCTGTGATTAGCCTAACTTTGTTTGGACCTAACCTAGATTAGTCACAGCTAGCCTTAGCTAACCATGGTTAGTGATAGTTAGTATTAATTAGATTTATTAGAATTAATGTGATTTTTAGTGATTTTAGATATTTTTAGTATAATTGATTTTGGCCCTATAGTTGACTTTGACTAGTATTGACTAGGAGACTAACCTAGAGATTAACCTAGGTTAAGACCACTTGGTTAGGTTAAGTAACCTTGGCATGACCTAAGTTAGTAAGGTTTAACTCATTCGAACTTGTTTGGAGAGATTAGGAATTAATTAGGCTAGAATGGCTTATGACTTCATAAGTCATGACTAATGACTTGAGACTTAAAGCCCATAGGCCCACACCATGTAGCCAAACCCTAATCCTAATCAACCCATGGCTGGTCATGATGGTCTCCCCCATCCTATTTAATACCCCTTAAAGTTAGGGCTAGCCTCCATTAGGAATTTTATGCAAGTTTAGAAAGAGGTGAGTCTCCATCTTCCCTAATCCCTAAAAAAATCCATTTTAATTCGTTTTTTCCTCCAAACCAATTGCATTAGGACCTAATTTTACTGTTCTTGCTGCTGGTAATAAGTATTTTAGCTTGGGAGCACATTTGAGGAGTTTGGCCATCAAGAGGAGCACCTCTTTGTGGAGCTTTTTGAAGGATTTGACACACATAGGTAACTTTCAATTCCCTCCATAGAATCCTGATTTTATTGCATATTTAGGGAGCCCTAAACCTAAACTAACTGTAGGAATAGGAAGCCCTAATTTTCGTGTCCATTTCGTGTCCTTTTTGGACACGTATCAGTGACACATACCAAGTTTTTGATAAAATGCCCCAATGGGCATTTCGTGTGATTTTTGAGATTGTGTTTGAATAGAAAATTAGGGTTTGATCTCGCTTACACGTTTCTGGTGTTCTTCTGTCGTCTTATTGTCGTGTCGAGTCCACACGGACACACGAACACGTGGTCGTGTGCGCACGTGCACAGGCACTGTGCATGTCCTGCTGCTCGGGCGCGATTGCGACACGGACACGTCTCTCCGAGACGTGAGACTTGGCGTGTGGCACGGGGCCGACACTGACACGGGGATCCCCAAGTTTCAGAACCCCACGTGTCGTATCGGACACGCACGAGCTCCTGCACCATTTTTACACTGTACTATTTTCTGTTGAAAATGACCACTGACAGGCGTTCTTGTGTCGCGTACACGCAACGTGGACACGTAGCAGGGTGTCCTATCCCTAGCCCTAGTCTAGGTCGACCCTTGGACACAACCACGTGGGTAGTGTCGTGTTGTGTCGTGTACACGGACACCGTGAACACGTGCACGCCGCTTACTGTTGCCTATGTCCAGTGTTTTGTTGTTTTTGGTTTTATATTGATTGGACACGTTTGTGTCCATTTTTGTGGACACAAACACATCACGTAACACGTGTGCAATGTGTTCTCACATTACCAACCCTGTTTTGCAATTTTAGCTTGATTTCATTATTCAGTTCTCTTATTTCCCTAATTTCTGAAACCTTAGTATCAGTCTATATTTCTGAATTTTTCCAGATTTCATAATCCGATTTTGTCAGTCATTTTAACCTAATTAATACTGTTATTTGCATGATATTAAACCCCTAATATGTTCACCTATGTATTATCTAATGGTAAGAGGAATTTGGGTTTGTTTTGGGGATTGTGTGATTCAAAATCTGGGATTTAAATTTAGGGACTGTTAAATTGGTTATATGTGTTAATATAAGTTTGTTGAACTGTTGTTTAATACTTAAATCTGAGAATGGTTTAGGGGGGGACTGTTAACTGTTATGGGGGGGGGTTCCTATGTATTAAACTGAGGAAGTATGGGACTATACACTGTTACACTGTTTTTACCTCATGCTCACTGTTACACACCCTCATCCCCTCACACACTTGGTACTTGTGACACTCACTTCACTGTGTTTCCTCTCACTATTTTTACACTCAAATGCTCACTGTTTTCTCACACATATCTTACTAATTTTTACACTATTACACACGCTCTATCTATCATACACACACCTAGGTACACCCTATTCACACACATACATGTTACCCTCACATCCTTCACTCATATCACACACTCTCACACACACACACACACACACATGCCTATGTTTGACACACACCCAATTCTCATGATACACACACATACACTTGGACACATAGTCATGTGTCCCTCTCTCTCATTTCATAGATATATATATATATATATATGAATTGATATATATATATATATATATATATATATATATATATATATATATATATATATATATATATATATATATAATATATATATATGAGTGGGTGCATATATGTATATATATGATATTGTATATGTGTGGTATACTATAGATACCTATATGCCTTGTGTGTACCATATCATATATTAATAGATGTGTAGGTGTGGTATTCATATAGTTAGCCTATATGTAATTTGTATATTATTTTAGATATAGAATAGCTTTGTGTAGGTGTGTTATAGGTTGGTTTAGACTTGGTTTAGCCTATGGCCTAGTCTCTTAGCCTATGGCCTATGCTTTTGCCTGCTTGTCAGTGTAGAGCCTAGAATTGACTAGTGTAGTCTTGTTAGACTTAGAATAGCCTTGTTAGCCTAGTATAGACTAGTTTGACTTAGGTTTGACTTGGTTGACCTAGTTTGACTTCTAGGGTTGACCAGAGTTGACCAAGAGTTGACTTTGGTCTAAGTTGACCTAGATTCATATAGTATGCATCGTAGTGCATCTTATTACTATTCTGGACTTGTTGTGACTTGTGCTGTTCTAATAGGAGCTAGACACCATTCCTCGGACAGTACTTTCATCTTGGACATTCAGTTAGCAAGCGAGTACATTCTCTGATCTTTTCATACTTATCTGGACTATATTCTGGCTCTAGATTACTTTACATGATGCTGACACGTATTTTCACGGATTAGTACTATATGGATCCCTTCCTGAGATGTTATCCCTCTACGGGTGCATCGGGTATTTTATGTTCATGTACTTTATCATGTGTATCAGGTACTCCTTGTACTCGTACTAGTTCATATTTTTACATGTTCTTATATGCTTTATCACGTGCCTCATGTACTACTCATTACATGAGTTCACGTATCCTTAGCTGTATTCATGTGCTTATAATTTAACTTGAATGGATCCTTGTGTATTGATTGGGGCGGGGTGAGTAGAATTGGTTATGTGATCATTATCCCCAGTAGTTGTATAAATGTGCCTCCTTATTTGCATTCATGTGCCCCTAAGCCGTTTACATAACCATATTGTACTCTAAATCACATAGCCACTTACAGTCTTTACTATCATGTATTTATTTTTAGTTATAAAATATCTTCTGTTTACTTGTACTTCCATTCAGCACTTCCTGTATTTTACTCTATTGCATGATTTATACTCCTAACCTGCTATGAACTGTTTGAGAGATATGTGCTCGTTCCCGTCCTGACTGGACCTGTTGAAAATTTTACAGTGAATGATGAGGCTCTGGTGTCTACCCCTCTTGGTGCAGCATTAGATATCACTAGTGGCTTGGACCTGCTAGCAGTTGATGTACTTTCCTAGATTAGGATGTCTTTATCTCTCTGGATTCTGTATTTAGATTCTGAGATATTTTGGGATATGTATTTATTTAGACACTTAGAATTCTGGATTCGTATCTCTGTGTTTCATTTCGGGATATTTATCTATCTTTTCTTTCATGTTCTACCTTAGATGTGATTAAGATATATTCTGTTATGTCACCCCCATTCGGGGAGTATAACTGTTTAGTTACCCTTATTTGTTAGATATTGTGACCTAGGACAGCGTTCTACCACCGACACTGCGGCGTAGGCTAGGCGTCGTTACGTCTTCGTACCCTTACAGTGGGTGCGGGTCGTGACACTTGCTACCCTCTTATGGACTCCCGTGTCATGACGTGTCATGTCCAGATCCAGTATACTATTCGGGGGTAGAAAATTATTAGGGGATATGTGATCAAAGCCTCCTGTCACTATATTCTTATGCTTGCGCCACTCTCACCTCACATAGGGTGTAGCGAGATCCCATTCCTTATGCTTGTTATCCAGGTTGGCCGACATGTCCCTTTCCGAAGATTTTCTTATGATTGTCGGGCCAAGTGGATAGCCTGTCCTGTAACATTCCCAAAGCCAATCACATAACGCTCTAATAATTCAAGTCACATTTTATATTTATTTATCATAGGAGGCTAAGTTCTGTTCGAGAGAAGGGTTACAACCCCGGTCCTTGTTTGGTTTAAGGGTTGTAACTCGGCTTCCGAATAGTTCCTAAGTCATCCTATATATCGTCGTCCTACTCAGTAATCACATCTTGTTATATATTTTCTTTTGATTTTGTCCTGTATTTCACATGTTCTACATGCTCTTATGCTATACTTTGATTGGAGGATAGGTTCTGTTCGGGAGAAGGGGTACAACCCCGGTCCTTGTTTGGTTTACGGGTTGTAACTCGGCTTTCGAATGGCTCCCAAGTCTTCCCATATCTTTGTCTTGTATTTTATTATACTGTCTCATATAGAATTTGTCAATTCATATGGAACTGCTGTTAGTGTTTGTACTTGCTCATTTTCCTGACAGGATACCGTTGACATATTACAGATTTATCTGAGGCAGACTGCTCGACCTACTATGGGGTCGAGACAGATGGAGACTTAGGCCAGGACTGTGGCCTAATAGTTGAACCACTAGACTTTGTATTCCTAGAGTAGTTATCTTAGTTAGGCTTGCCTGGACTGCGATCCAGCTTTTATTTTCGACTGTAGTAACTTATATTTATATTTTGGGACTGTGATGTTGTTTGTTTCTCTCTAGCTGTGTTGGATGTTGAACTCATTTTTCGTTTTCACATCTATCATATTTCTATTTCGTGTTATCTATCCTAGTTTGTTCTTGTGATTGAGTTATTCCATATTATGCCTCCGTACGGAGATGACAGGTACCCTTATACTGTTTAGTTGTAGTATTTATAAATGACCTATACAGCGTTCTACCGCCGACTCTGCGGCGTAGGCTAGATGTAACCACGTACTCGTGCCCCTAATCAGGGTGCGGGTCATGACATCCATCCCCACTTGCTAGTATTTTGGTTCTGGAACGTAACAAGTTTCAATGAATCAGAAGCCGGCAGAAGCGCCAAAGTCGAAGGAGAGCTACTCCTTCAACGACGAGGATGTATTAGAACTCTTTGATATGTTGATGAAGGGTGCCAAGCTTCAACTCCCGCCTCCCAAGAATCCTGACGAAGTAGAAAAAGTGGAAAATCCAAAGTACTGTCACTACTACCAGTATGTTCACCATTCAACACGCTACTACAACATATTAAAGAAGCAGATCCATCGCCTCATTGATGCCAAGGTCATCTCACTCGACTACGAGGAAAAGACAGTTACTGCCAACGTGGTGACCCTTCAGTTCAGAAGTTTTCTGAAGACAGAGGCTCAAGATGGTGTCGTCCCTATCCCTTAGGCGACAATGGAAGTAGTCAAACTCCCACCAGCTCGTGATAATACTCCAGGCCTCATTCGGCTTATAATGCCACTAGGCAAAGTTATGTGGGTCCATCCTGATCTAGCCCCAGACATGATACGGACTGCAGAATGCCCGATTAAAGGGAAGAAAACTAAGTCATGTCGTATGATTTCTACATCGGCTAACGACACTTTGGTTACCACTTGCTCAATCCACCAGCAACAGGATAACCAGGTTCCAGAAGAAGAGGTACCTCTGTCTGCTACTATCACCATATCGGATACATCAGAAGCAAACCCATCTCAAATCCCTGCAGCAGATAAGTAAAAGCAGAAGGAAGTTCGCTTTGACAAACCTCTAAGGAAAGACTCTACAGTAGGGCCGATCAAGCCCTACAACTTTGATATATTGGCATAACTTGCCAATACTCCAGCTCGGATGTCGCTCTTCGAGCTCTTTCATCTTTCAAAAGAGGCTCGAGATTCCCTCAGAGAAGCTTTGCAAAACGTCGATTCGTATCTCGCCCAGGTGCAACCGCCCAAGGAGAATCCTACCGCATGCCCATATTATCATAATGTGGTCGAGGTAATCCCTAACATCACCTTCACTCAACAGGATATGTTACTGAAGAACAACTGACTTAATAGACCCCTGTACTATACAGGATATATTGGTGCCATCAAGGTCGATCGCATCCATATCGACCATGGCTCCTCCCTCAGCATAATTCCTCATAATTTACTTCAATTCTTGGGGATTCTGATGCATCAGTTAACCACGACAAATACTACAATCAGCGATTTCAATACTGGAAAGAGTGAGCCTTTGGACAAGATTCATCTGAAATGCCAGATAGGGGATCTCCAAATGGATGTGGCTTGTTATGTCATTGATGCAGACATAAACTATAATATGATGCTGGGTCGATCATGGATTTATGAGTACATGATTGCACCCTCCACTCTCCATCAATGCATGAGCTATGTGGCCTGCGATGGGACTATCAAGACTGAGTTTGGTAACATCGATCCGTTCTGAGGACTTGAAGCGTACAGAACTGATACTGATCTATAAAATCAGTACCCTGGGGCGACGACGCTAATGATACAGATGATGAGAGAGAGACTGCATCTGAGAGCGCAGTGGTCGCTGAAGAACTACTAAAAATTAGACTAAAGGGAAAGCCTCCACATACGTCAGCACCTCTTATCGTCAAACTTCGAGAAAAGGCTCCTGCTCACGCATTCCAGACGACATCAGCCGCTAGTCAAGAGCCTATTCGAATAAAGCTCCTCTGAAGGGCCCCAAAACTAGCCCTAAAGTCGCAGGAGTCTCTAGTTCCAGCTCCCTTGGTAGTCAAACTGAAGCGAAGACCTCCTCCACCTTCTCCTATGGCAACCCAGGTTTTCACTGTTGAGGAGTTAGGGGACTACATATGCGCTAATGCTGAGGTGCACTCTTTAGATGATGTAATCCCTCGGGATAAAATTTTATATTTCATTAATAAAAAATTATCTTTGAATTACTTTTGTGCCCACTGGAACACAATGTATTTCTTAGACAATGCTCTGTATACACTAATCTTGCAAGCCGAGTTGTCTCTTCCCGAGACACTTATTTTCTTGTGCCCGCAAGGAAGAAAGATGAGGAACCCATCATCTTCGGTAGAACAGAACATCCTCAGAGACTCACTCCCACAAAACCAAAACCTGACAACGACAAGATGCAGTTCTACCATTACATCGCTCAAGCCAATCGCCTTATCCAGAAGATGGGCTATGACCTGACCTGCGACAGAGGTCTGAGTTATGGCAAATGCCGACACCTTCCCTTATGACTTCGTGCTTCAAAAGGAAAGTCTCAAAATTACTACCATCGTTGTCACGACCCGAACCCATTGTAAGGGTACGAGACGTGGATATGTCCAGCCTACACCGCAGTATCGGCGGTAGAACACTGTCCTTGGTCCAACATCTAACACAATCTAGAATATGCTCCAATCGAAGAATGATATATATATGGTACAACTCAATCACAATAGCTAAGATAAAATAGAAGAAAGATAATCTCAAGAGAGAGTCACAACATGAAGAATAATCCCGGTGTAAACCACACCATAATAAAATCTCAATACAATGACAATGTCTCATAACTAGGTAATAATATCAGCCTAATCTAACTCATGGCAAGTCCTCAGCGACTACTGGATCCTGCTGAGGGTCCAGGTCACCTGTGTCAACTAAGCCTGCTCCATAGTAAGTGTCACAGCAATCCTCATCATCTGTAATATTTTTAATGGGTCCAGTCAGGACAGGAACGAATACATATCTCTCACACAGTTCATAACATGAAAGGAAAAATAAAACAAGCTATAGAATAATATACATGAACTGCTATAAAGAAATAGTAAAGAGACTGTAAAAAGAAGAACATGATATAGTAGAAATAGATATACATGATATAGATAAGAAAACGGAGCTAACTATGTGATTCAGAGCACATGTTTGGTTATGTAAACAGGCTTAGGTTATACATGACTTAAATCTAGTTTGGAGTTATACATAAAATGGTGTAGATCACATAACCAAATAAATACTCCCCCTGCCCCAATCAGTACACAAGGATCTGTCTAGGTTATGTTATTGCACATTAAAGTAGTGCGTCACATGGATAGCTAGTCCACATGCACACTGGTTATACATGAAGGCTCACATGATCATGAGTGTACATGAATGTCACATGAGTATACATGAATAAATACGAATATAATGAGTAGACGATGCACATGATAAAGTACATGAGCACAATGACCACAATATACCCGATGTATCCGAGGGGATAACATCGCATGAAGAGATCCATATAGTACTAATCCGTGATAATATTATGACAGCAACAAGTAAACTAGTCTATAACAAGTAAATATGTCCAAGCAAGAATGAAACGGTCAGAGAATGTACTCGCCTGACAATCCAAGCTGCTGATGAGGATGTGTAACTGAACTGGAGTGATGTAAACCTATTTAGAGCAACCACAAGTCACAACAAGGTCTAAAATATCGTAAGGAATGCCTACAATACAATTCTACATTATTTTAGGTCCTCCTAGGTCAAAGTCAACCTTTGGTCAACTCTGGTCAAACCTAGTCAACTCTGGTCAAATAGTCCGTTTACTAATTTTTAGGTCACACACAAATTTTCAAGTCATTCGGAGTTCGTTTGAGTCGATTTGGATCAAGTTTGGCCCAAAGTTGACTTTTGTCAACTTGGTCAACTTGTCGGCCAATTCGACTAAACTAGGCTCCTTATGACGATCGTAATCTGTCCCAACACTCCCTATAGTCATATCGCAAGCAAACATTACATTATCTATATATATATATATATTTTTTTACATTATATATATATATATATATATATATATATATATATATATATATATATAATATATATATATATATTTTTTTTTCTATATATATATATATATTTTTTTTAAACCAAGCGGCCGTGTCGGAGACACCCAGCCACCGCCTGGCCCGGGGGCCGTGGGCGAACCACCATGCCGCCCCCGTGGTTCTATATATATATATATATATATATATATATATATATATATATATATATATATATATATATATATTATATTACTAATATATATATATATATATTTATATATATATATATATATATATATATATATATATATATATATATATATATATATATAAGTTATGAAAAGAAGAATGGTTGTGTGTGGGTGTATGAGTGTCGAAGGGCTACTGGTTTGAGTCACAAAACAGAGAAGAAAGGTTAAGAATATATCTACAAGAGTATACTATATACAAATATACTACAATCAATAGAAAACTATATATAAATATATATACATATAGGCATATATATGGATATATGCATATACACATGTATATAAAGGAATGAGGGTCGATCTCGAACATGGAATGAATTCCCAGATCTGGGATCAAGGCCTCGACAACCTACTTCTAATATGTATTCAAAATTAGATATAATAGGACCTATTATATATATATATATATATATATATATATATATATATATATATATATATATATATTATTTTATTTTATTTTTTTTATAATAGGTAGAAAACACCATAAATGCATATAATGGCTAGAAAAATATGAATTAAACCCAAGAGTCAAATCCCACAAGTCCAAAATATCATATATAAGTTAAAAAGTCATAAAATATTGATTAAAAGTCGACGAATCAAAATATCACATTTCTATTCAAAATATTGAACCCGAAAAACCAAATTTCGGCAAAACGACCCAAATCACAAAATACTCAACAATAAATCACGAAACTCGGCGAGCATGTTATTCTCGACATACGTGATGTGCTCGGGCACTCACAGAGTCGAAACCGTGTCTGTGTCGTCTCCAGAGAATGCGTATCGGAAAACCGATTTCGCGTGTCGAAGAGGGTGTTCTCACTCGATTACGCATCACACGCACAACGAGAAGCCTCGTGCTCGTGCACACGGCTAGGTAGGGTCACGGGGTAGGTCTAGGATACGTCAACATGACACAAACTCGCAGTGATGCGACACAGCGGCTCGCGCAACAGCGCAAGACCTGCGCGCGCGCGAGCATACGTGCTCGTGCATGCGGGTCGCCGCTCGTGGCTCGCGCGTCGGGCCACACCACGACTCGAGATCGAGTCCAGGGTAGTCTAGGTATAGGGCTACGTGTTACAACTCCTAGTACGGGTCCTCGACGCGCCGTATTCGCGTACAAAGGCCGTATCAGCGACAAATTTCAGCCTGAGTGCACAGTTCAGCCGACCAGTGCACGACGGATTTCTCCGCGCTCGCTCGACGAAACGTCGTAAAATTATACGGGCGTGTGGGCAGAGGTTGCCCCTACGTGCTCATAAAATTTACGCGAGGCGGAGCTCTGTGCGTCGAGTTATGACGTACAGACAGCAGTGCGTGCACGGGACCGTGCACGGGATCTCGTGCACGCGTGTCGTGTCCGTTCGGACGCCGAAATCGTATCGATTTTTGATCCGCCTTCACGAAAGTTGTTACAATTCATATAAGGAAGGATTTCATGAAAACAGAATCGAAAATTAACACTTTTCAATTCTAAGTAATATTTTGCCGAACACGTACAACGTGAGACCGATACGTGTCCGATACCGCTATCAAACGAAACCAAAATCCTACGAAACTTTATACACAAATCAAGGGTGCCTATATGGATGCAATAATGAAGAAAATTCAGAAGAAACAAAGGTAGATCGGGATTTACCTATTGAGAGTCGGAATCTTAATAAAAGGAATTCTTCGAGCGCTTTGTCGGCCGATTTCTCCCGAGCAAATGCCACCTCCTCCTTGCTAGAAGTACTCCAGCAAGTCCTTCTCTTCCCAACGAGCACAACAAAATTTGTTTGGGGAGAAACGGACTCCGGATGAAAAAGTTGGGATTTTTGGAGAGTGGAGGCTAGGGTTTCTCTTGGAGGCTAATGTGTTTCTCTACACAATGAGGAAGGGGCTGCTTATGGCCGGCCAGGGGTAGGGGTGTTAGGGTTAGGGTTTGTACATGGACCTAGGCTCCCTAAGTTGCTAATAAAGCCCAAGTCAAAAAGGCTTTAAAAAGGCTAACTAGAAAATGACTTAAAATTTATTTAAATCGTTCTAAAGAAATAACTAATTAATTCTAAATTAAATTTAAATGATGAAAATAAATTCTAATTATGGTATTTGGTTTCTAGTCATGGTTGGCTAAGTTAAACCCATTAAGACTACTCTAACATCAAACCAAACCACATATCATCACATGAATTCAATAAATTAATAATATAATATAAAATTACAAAATGACCAAAATACTCTTAGCCTAAAAATAGGTAATTAGCCAATCTAGTCACATGGTCGAGTTCCCTTGGTCATGGTTAGTCTCTAAGTCAAGCTGTCTCTAGGGTTAAGCTAGCAACAACCAAAATTATAATTCACCCATCTAAATAATATAAATAAAGAAAATTACCAAAAATCGTAATATAAATTAAATATTATTATTAGATGATAAAAATTACAAAAATTCAAAATTATCCTCATTTCAGAAAAGTAGTGGTTACAATCATACTCGTCGGGGGTTGGGATATGTTACACCCATAACAACTTCATAGAGTTCGAAGCTGGAGGTCATGATGTACTCTCACTCCTCTGATTCCTCAACCTGGGACTTCGATATCGGCTAGGCCTTCAAAAAGATATTATCAGTCAATATGGTCTCTATAGATTCCCTAATCGAGGATGAAGACCTTATGCTAGAATTCTTCGAGGATGAACCCTGGGCTCAATGCCTGGGATCCCAATAGGAGTGGCACTTTGAACATCGAGATCCTCCTACCGAAGACGAGTTCGTTCAAGTTGACCTACGAGATAAGGCTTCACCTAAACCCATCTTCATTAGCAAAAGCTTGACTGGTTGATGTCTTCACTTGGAGCTATAAAGACATGCTGGGTTTAGACTCGCAAGTCATAATGTACCGACTCAACATCCTGCATAACGCTAAACCTGTCAAACAGCAAAAGCGCCGCTTTCGTCCTAACATCATGGATGCAATCGAGAAAGAAGTCGACAAACTCATAGTCAGTGGCTTCATTTGCGAAGATCAACATCCAGATTGGGTGGCCAATATAGTTTCCATCACTAAGAAGAATAAGAAGATTCAAGTCTACATAGCCTTCTGGTCCCGATCCGCTCCCGAATATTCGGACACGAGTAGGACACGTTCAGCCTACGTTAGAAGACTCAACGTAGTAAGCTGTACCAAGGTAGGAAAACTAATAAGTCAATATGAATAAGTACAAATCACAGCATCTATAAACGATTCAAAAAGATCACCATAATCCACATGTCCATATAATATAAAGGTACCAGAGTCAGCAGGAATAAAATACGCTATGAACTCTAAGAAAATAATATCTAGGAGTAAAGCTAAACAGTCTAAACCTGAAGCCTTTAGCTAAGTCAGGTCTCCATCCTGCTCAGCTAAGATCCCGGGATCTGGCCCATAAGGTAGAACAATATTCTGCAAGTACACCTGCAACATATCCAGTCGGGAGCGGAGCAAAGTACAATTCTAGGTAATGAACAAGAACATCATGATATGGAAATGAGTACAGGAGAACATGAAATATAAAGTACAGGAAAGAACATGAAAGTACAGGAATGTAAGTACAGAAAATAAAGTACAAGAATGTAAACCATGAACCTGAGGTATAAGACATGACATGTGCACAATATTTGAAATACAACTAGGCTATGTGACCGGCTGGGGTAAGTACAGGAATAAGTATAGGAGTATATGAATATCGGTATGGCTTAGGACCCGCATGTACGGTGCGAGGCCTAAGCTATCTACATGAATATCAGAACATGGATTTGGTCACATAGCTAGTGTATTTCTCCTCCCCGACTACAAGTAATTACAAGAACATGAAAGAACAAGAGTACAAGATATTGTGTCACATCGTGTCATCAAGAGAAGTACAAGATATGAAATGTAAATACAAAAGACCACAAAATGTACTTGCTCCGGGATATCACGAGTAGATAGATCGTAATCTCTAAGATCACCTATTTTAGATACAAGTTTGTTAGGGTTTAAACAATGATATTATCTAGCTAATTTCTAACAAACTAACTCTCTATTTATATATGCTAGCTAACCATATGTACTAGTTATCTAAATATTTAAAAACTAACTAATAATACCATTTCTATTTATCAATAATAATTTAGAGTATTCTAGTAAAATAGTTTGAATCAACTAACCTTTAGAGTACGAATACTTAACATGGACAACTATAGTTATTATGACAAGAATTTAGTAATATATATATATATATATATATATATATATATATATATATATATATATATATTTTCACACAAGAATTTATATATATATATATTTATTTATATATATATATAATATATATATATATATATATATATATATATATATATATATATATATATATATATATATATATATATATATTTATATATATAAATATATATATATATATATATATATATATATATATATATATATATATATATATATATATATATAATTTAGAGTATTCTAGTAAAATAGTTTGAATCAACTAAAATAGTTTGAATCAACTAACCTTTAGAGTACGAATACTTAACATGGACAACTATAGTTATTATGACAAGAATTTAGTAATATATATATATATATATATATATATATATATATATATATATATATATATATATATATATATATATATATATATATATACATGCAATATTTTCACACAAAATAAAATTTAGTTAGGCAGTGTAGCTACTGGTAACCATTTGAAGATAAATTTACTAAAGTTATTTGCCATAATAACTAATAAATTACCAGTAAATAATAATGAAAAATAGCTTTAGCCCAAGCTTCACTCCATATATCAACCAACAATAGACCCACACTATATACTAACAATATAACTGCCCAGCCCAAAGGTTAAAATCCAACCCAAAACATTACCAAACAGTTAAAGTGTAACTCGGCACAAACCCACAGGCTAATATAAGCAAGCATAACCCATCAACGCATCTCAGTAAAACTCCTCATTAATCTGCAGACCTTACATTTAACTGTGGTTTTGAACTCAAAGAAAATCAACAGATTAAAAATGTACAAATAAAACCAGAAATTATGAAACACAACTCCAGCTAAATGTACAGAGCATCCCTCTTTCAACTGTTAAAATAATCTTGGCACCTGGTCAAGCACCCCTCGACCAATACTCGAAATAGAGATACAGCCACCACCATAACCTTACTCGAGCTCGACCAACTTCCTAATTCCATATGGGAATCACAACCTATAACCCATCAACACCAAAAGAGTAGCTATAGAATATATCAAATTGACTGCAAAACCTATTACTGAACATTGACTAACCCATATAGGAATTGATCCTCAACGACTACTAAGAACTCAGTTAAAAAAGAAAGCCTAAAATTTAAGAAGAAGAGCAGGAACACAATCAAGTCCCAGGAGAGTGCTCATCAAATCTACTCCAACACAAAGCCAAAATTATACAAGGAAAATCATTTGAAAGAATATACAATTAAATGAAAGAACAGACAATCAATTGAAATAATATACACCCTATTGAAATCAAGATAAAATAAGAAAATAGCCATTACTTCAACTCAAAAATCTCTGAATGCGACTCCGTCATTCGAAAACATATACTGATTTGAAAATGAGGCCACACACACAAACATGAACGGGTAGGGCACGAGCTACTAAACTTGCACATAATTGGTTGGTACACACGGACAAGTTCACTGCTTGGATACGGCAAACCTTGGTCACACACTCCTGGATACTTCTACGACAACACCGGCCACACCACTGACTAGCACCACATACACACGCTAACACAATCCATGCCACAACCGATCGACCCTGGCCAACACAGCCGTACTCAAAGAATAGAAGTAGTGATTCTAGATTCGACAGAATGATAACATAATACCTGAAAGAGGAATCAATAGACTCGAGGATGCATCCCCCAGATGTCGAACACAGTTCTAGGCAGTAGACACGTCACCTAGTGTCCGAGTGCACACTGGATTTCTATTCTACAATTCAACGAACACCCCCGAGCAAAGAACGGAGAGGCAAGTCAATTTCAGATATTGCAAGAACTTATTAAGATCAAGAATCGACAAGGATTTGAATCTAAACTTACCAGTAGCTAAATCCCCCACTGTTCTTCGTGTTCGATCCGGTCATGACGAACTCGATCCAATTGACTAACTGAACAGAGCAACGTGATCAGACTAAGATCGCAAAGAGAATCAACGCTCTCAGAAGAGTGCAAGATCAAGATCTACTCACCTCCTCGTCGTAACTGGAGTCGAAGTGGGGAGCTCGTCAAAGAGAGTGCCAAGAAGAACAGATCGAGCGCTCGAGATGATGCCTAGGCATCACGAAGGAAACTCGCCATCGTCGTTGTCGCTGTCATCGAAGAGGACACCGACGAACATAGATCGAAAGCTTCTCGATCCGTACGTGTCGGTGTTGGGAGGTGACTAACCGCCTGAGAAAGGAGATCCCCTTCTCTGTCGAGCTTGTCGCCATCTCCACAGAAGGAAATTTGTCTTAGGGTTGGAGATGAGTTGGAAAGGAAATGGGGAAGAAGGAAAATGGAGAGCTCAAGATTCTTTTCTCCCATGCTGAGAAGGAGAATAGTGAGGATTCTCTCTCCTATCTCCTCAAATAATATACAACCAACTTACAGAAACCCCCCCTCCCCCGTAAAATGGTTTATAAGCATTAAGCCCCTCTTCCTTTTTACTAAGTAAAAATAAAAACAAATTTAGTTAAAAAGAATAGTTAAAAGGTTACAGGTGGTGGGGCCACCACTAGTTTGTTACAACTAACTTTGAATTTGAAAATCCTGCTTTTGCTTCAATTCCCTCAAAAAAATCAATCAAAACATTTATTCGAAGATATTTAATGAAACATTATCAATATTCAAAATTACTTAAATCAAACTTGTTATTAATATTAGAAAACTTTAAATTCTCGAAAAATAGGAAAGTGGAGTTACAAATCTCTCCCCTTTAAAAGAATTTCGTCCTCGAAATTTGAGGGACAACAATTGAAATCTCAAAAGCAAAATCACAACGAATGTTTAGACACAAATCATTTATTAAATTTAAAATTCTCAAAAGCCAAAATTAATACAATCAAGCGAACAAATTGGAATAGCGCTCTCGCATCTCGTCCTCGCGCTCCCATGTGGACTCTCCCGGAGAGTTATGTCTCCACATGACTCGGACAAGCGGTATAGTCTGATTTCGCAGTTGTTTCTCCCTCCGATCAAGGATCTCTACTGGCTGCTCCTCGTAGGTCAAGCTCGGACCTACCTCTAGCTCTGAGTAGTCCACCACATAGCTCAGATCCGGAATGTAGCGTCGAAGCTGGGACACGTGAAAAACGTCGTATACTCCCTCCAAGCTAGCAGGAAGTGCTAGTCGATACGCCACCTTGCCAATCCGCGTCGTCACATCGAAAGGCCCGATGCATCTGGGACTGAGCTTCCCGCCTCTGCCAAAACGAATGGTGTCTCTACTCGGCGAAATCTTCAGGAACACTCTATCTTCAGCTGCAAATTTCAGGGGCCGTCTGCTGATGTCCGCCCATTGCTTCTGTCGATCCTGTGCAACTCTGAGACGCTCTAAGCCTTGAGACCAAGTATGATAATTACATATAAGAAGTTGAAATAATACGATCTAACAATGATCAAGAATCAAATAGGCACAAGATAGAGTAAAGTTTTAAGTACAACTTAGAGGAGCAAAACCATGAAGGCACAAACTACTAAGCACGATCAAAATCGATAGTTTAACACAAGTGGACTAGAACAAGATAGGAAAATCATGATCAAATAGACATGATTTAAGATTAAAGTTTAGACAAGACACAACGAAGTACAGAATCAAAATCTGGCAATGTATAATTTGAGGAAATCAATGATCTAAAAATAAATTTTTAGAAGGGAAATTAGCAAGGGTTGATTGAGAAAACGTACGAAATACCTAGGAGGTATTAGTATCAAATCAGGATGAACGTGCAAGGTTTTATAATTCTCAAAAATCAGTAATCATATGAAGAAGGAATATAGTCTCTATGGTATTCGAGAATATATAGATATTTGAAGTCACTTTACTTAAAATTACTGCCTTGCCAGTATATATCTGACCACAGTGAACTTCCGGCTCCGTGACTCAAATAACAATATGTCACCGAGTACACTATCGACTTATCCATTTCAAACAAATGTTAACAAAACAACTCAAGGGATCGAAATATGAAGAATTTAAGACAAATTCTGAATAATATCTGAAACCTATGAACGTCTAAAATCACTTTAACTTAGAGTTCATGCCTTGCCAGTGCGCTGCTGGCTGCAGTGAACCTTTAATCTCCATAATCCAGGCAGTGGTTGCAGCGCGCAACTGCCATACCCTGATACGTCATCGAATAATCTTTCAACTGTATCCATAGGAATTTAAAAATTTTATGGAATCCAAAATGAGTTTCAATAATCCAAGTCACGATAGTGGTGAGGTTATCTGATTGTTAGAATACAAGGGTTTATTAGGTACTAAGAAGCAACAAGGGATCCAATCAAAGAGTAGTGAGTTCAAAAGGGCAAACAGGGAGATTTAAAATCTCGAACAGGGAATCGAAATTTCAAATAGTAACCGAAATCTTAAATAAAATCCGGGATGGTAACAAGATCCCGTATATGGAACATAATCCTGGATAGGTAACAAAGTCTCAAAGGTGGCATAGAAGCAAGGTATCAGATAGAAGACAAAGTCTTGAAATAAGGACCAGAAACCTTGTACATGAATCAAAGTATAACAGAATCTCGAACGGCAACGAAATCTCGAACAATATATTGAAAGAAATTTCAATAGGAAACAATTCTCAGATAGAAAATCAAACATCAACAAAGCCACGAATAGGATAAAATCTTGAATAGAATCTCGATTAGGAAGCAAGGTTATGAAGAGTGAATGGAGGAGTATCAATCAACAATTAGGAAACAAGGTTTCAGATCGTGAATACGAAACAAGCATAATCTCAAATAAGGTTGAAACAAGGCCGCGAATAGAGAGCAATCCCGAATAAAATAAAATCATGAATAGGAAATAGAATCCCAAACAAAGAACTAGTCAAGGTCTCGAATAAATAAATAAAAATCTTCAAACAATGTCCCAAATAGGGACTGAATCTCGATCAAGCGTCAAATAGAAATAAAGATTCAAATAATATTTTAGTTGGGGACAAGGTTTCAAAATAAGATTTTGAGTAGGAATAAAATCTCAAATAACACGAAGTTTGATGAGGGAACAAATTTCCAAATAAGAGATAATCACTAGGAAGCAAAATCATAAAATATACAAACAATATCGAATAGTGGATTTCAAACAATTATTGAATTGTGGATCAGAAACAAGTTTACCGAATAGGAAGAAAATCTTCAAAAAAGAAACATGGTTACGAAAAAATAAGAATAAAATCATAGAATAGGAAACAATTTTTTGAAATAAGTCTCGAATATCAACCAAGGTTTTAAAATAGAAAATAAAAAGTTTCAAGAAATGTAGGTGCTAAGAGGAATTTTAAGGGAAGATTGGATTGTTAATCACGATGCATGATTTTCTCCAACCATGCAAGAGAAGCCTTCTTTCTTCAGTATTCCTCCGGGACTGGAATTACTTCAACTTCTTCAACTGTCTTGACGTAGGTTGGTCCCTGCGGTAGTGCTCCATGTGATTGCTGAATCTGGAGAGGTTGGTCCCCTTGTTGTAGTCCTGGTGCTCCTCGTGCTTGTCCTTGGGCAGTATAATCAACGGTCTTCGGAAAATTCTTGACTTGATGGGCAGGCAATCCATAGTACAAGTATAGTCTCCGTCTTTTGGCGGTACTCTTCATAGTGGTGTCCTGAGAGGTGGCAGAAACTGTAAATGATCGTCGGCTGAATCTGAATCTTCTGCTGGGGCTGAAGAAGCGTTGTCTGAGTGTGGCGATGCTTTGCGAATCCACAGTAGTTGCTATCCCTATCATAAGTCTTCTTGTCTCTCTTGGGCTTTAGCTTTCGTCTCGTTCCATTGTCTGTGCTACATTCTGGATCTCCTGGCTGGTGGCTCCAATCTCCAGGAAAGTCGGGTCTGTTTACGAAAACAAAAGTATGAACTTTATTGATACAAACTTTGTAAAGATTACAAGAATTCCGGGAAAGTACAACTGTAGGAATCCAATCTAGAAGACGATTGCTTTATCCCTTGGACGATGTGAACTTTGAAGACGGTAGCATCTGAATTTAAAGGCAAAAGCCTCGAAAGAATACAGCAGCACTTGGGCAAGAACTCCTGAACTCTCTGATATTTCTGAACTTTTTATGCCTCTGATCCTTGAATAAAGACTTGAAACTCTATTTATAGAGTTCTGGAAATAACTAACTTTTAGTTATTCTGAATGGCGCAAATTGAATTGCGCAGGAACTGGATTACACAGCATCAGACTACGCAGGCAGTTGTCTGGTCGTGGGCCAACTGTCTTGGACACATGGCATCATTTGATTGAAATGCGCATGATCGTGTGTAGACGGTTGCCACGTAACGAGCAATTGATGGCATGAATGGCACGTGTGCTTTTGTCAATTGAAGTGATGAAGTGTACGACATGAATTACGTTGACTTTGGATTGTGCTAGCATGGATGGCGCTGAGATGGATTGAGCTGCAAACAGATTGCGCTGCATGTACAGCTGTCCTCGAGCACTGTACGACGCAATAAATGAACAGTCTCCTCGTTCTTCGTGCTGTCAGCTGTCAGAAGATTTGATTGTGTCAGGTAATGATGATATTGCCACATCAGCTTGCACAGTTGAAAGTGTACGCAGTCTAGTGTGCGCAATCTGAATAATACATAATCTGATGTCTGTGCAGTTCATTTGAAATTTGTATTTCTTGAGCTTATGGCTTTGTTGATGGGTGCAACTTGATTTTTTAGGACCTACAAGACCCCCTTCAAAGTTTTCAAAAGTTGAATTTATTCAAAATTTTGAAATACTTTGAATTTTGAATTTTAAATCAAGTTGCGCATGAGCTGTCAGCGCAATCGGATGAATCAGCTCTGACTTTTGCGGCGCAATCTGTGGCGGCCGTTTCTTTTTGAAAAATTATAAATAGTTCTTTCGATCCTTCGATTTATTCTTTACTTGCTTTCTTGTGTTTGAGAGAAAGAAATTCCTGAGCTCATCCCGTCTTCAACCTTCGTCTCCGTCGATCTCATGGCCCCAAAACGATCCTCCGCCGCCGACAAGGGCAAGGCCCCCGTCGACTCTTCGACTCGTATGGCGCCTCGTCCTTCCCGTCATGAGACTGCACACCCTGCTTTGCACGGTAGGCAACCCAATCGAAAACCCCTTTTTAGGGCATTTTGACTTCACTGATCTTCAAAATCTATTTCTTTTTAGAGATGTGATCATACTGCACCACCCTTTTTAGAGTTTTGGTTGCACGAATCTATTATTCTTCATTTTTATGAAGAATATCTTCTTGCGCAATCGGTTGAATTGCGCTGGCAAAAGTCAGCACAATCGACTGATTTGCGCAAGATTGTCAGCACAATCTGACGTTTGTGCGATCTGACATCTGTGCAATCTGATGCTTACGCAGTCTGATATCTGTTCAATCTGATGCTTGCGTAGTCTGATATCTGTGCAATCTGATACTTGTGCAGTCTGATATCTGCGCAATCTGATGACAGAATTTCTGACTTTGACTTGTACTAAATTCTGCTTTCTTCTGTTTGAATGCAGTTGATACCAGAGAAGACCCTGAATATGAAACATTTGTAGGAACTTTGTCTGAGCCAGATTTCAAAAAAGATTTATCTCATGTACTATTTCCACAGTATGCACTTCCTTCTTCTCGCCAGGCTATTTTGATAGCACAGGATAACGAGACTCTGCTAAGCCTGATAAATGGACAGCCTTTGCAATCTGCCGACGCTGTCACTCATAAGAAGCCAATGTTCCTCTTAGGCGATGCTATTGATAAAAGTTCTTAACCAAGACCCAGAGTTGAATTGAGAACTTTCCAATGGAAGGAGAAATTGATTCAGTTGCCAGTCATAGCTAGATGCCTTCTACTAGCAAGATATGCTCATGCAAGCCATCCTAGGAGAATGGAATGGGACATTACTCCCTTGCAACAGGCACAGACCGAAAAAATCTGTGTTAAGAAAGGTCCGAACAACAGAGACATGTTCTACAGTTCTTCCGAACGACACAGCACTTTATTGAGGGGGTTAAAGCCAGGTTGTATTCCCCCTGAGAACTCATCTTTGCTACTACCAGTAAGGACACCGATTTTCGCCAACGAGTATGCCAAAGCAGAGGGTAAATATCCGGATCAAGACATCCGGTTGACAGGTCTGGTAAACCCAGAGATCAAAAGATGGAGATGTATTGCCAACTGGATACTAGTCCAGTTTGAAGATAAACTCAGAGAAATTGAGCTATATAATGTGGTACATGCTACTGTTTACGGTTTCTTTCCAAATCCTCATATGTTCTTGGCTCTGGCAGAGAGGTACAATTACAGGACAGGGACATTTATGACGCCCTGCAGGAAGATGGGCTTGGCTTTACATGAGATAAAGTATATCTCACATTTACCCATGGGTGAGTTGCCTTACGAGGAGTACGTCCTGACAAATGACGAATTAGATAGGCTTCGTCGAGAGAATTCCAAGATGGTGGAAGTCTTTGATGAGTTCCTGTGCTATTATAACATCTGCTCTTTGTATTACCAAAATGGCTCTGCTGGCACGTGCTTTTCATCCAAATGGCTTACTTATCTTTTTCTCAACCGTATTATCGAGAAAAAGACAAAAGATCATGATTCATGTAATCCTGATTTCTTCCATCCCCTCAGCAATAGTGAAGTGATAAAGCTGATGGAGGAGAATAACAGAATGGATATCAAAGTTGAGGATGAACACCAATATCCTCCTCTCAAGGCTGAGGAATTTGTGGAGAGCTTCATAAGAATGGGCTACAGGTCCATGTCCAAACAAGCCCAGCTAGCAGGATTCTTGACGTACTGGCTACGTCGATTTGTTGTGCCTGGCGCAAGTGCTGTAGACCGCTTCCATCGCGGTGTTCTTTTTGCTGTTGTCCGGTTAGTCTTCGGCTACCGGATGGACTTACTTTCAGCGATGACCTGTAGTATAAACGCGGGTCTTCGTCTATATATTGATTCTATGATCAAGTGCAAAGGTGATAAGGCGAACTTCTCCAGACTGGAGTTACCTTACACATACTTATTCGGATGGTTGCTCTTGCATCATCCATCATTAATGAACCCTGCCATGGGAGCAGTTGGTGGCAGTTTTCTACGCAGATTGTTACAGAGCAGATGGATATATACTAGTTTGAGAGACTGCAGACGAATACTGAACCTCGACAGAGGATGGAATTTTCTTTGCACTCCCCCTCCAACTGGTTATAAACATATGGCAGCAAATCTGATTGACTTGGGGAGGCAACCAATAGGTCGGCTATCTTTTGAATGGCTGAAGACAATCAGACCATCCCATCTAGTATACAGATTTGAAGAAGAATGCTTCCTTGAACCATATCTGCCGAGCCGCTTTGCTCGTCAGTTTGGGTATGACCAGTTTCACGTAGGTAACGCCATCACGTGCCTACAAGGAAAATGTTATTTAATATATGGTGCCCGGGCTTGGGCTTACTATAATGCTCGAGACATAAAGACTGTGTTCTCGATGCCAAACAGAACTGATGCTGGTCCAAGAATGCTGTATACTTATTCTCAGTTTTATATAGCTGTAAATACATTTGCTGAAAACTATAGCCTCGTTGATAGTTTTGCAACAGCAAATCGTCTGAAGAGAAGAGCGACTGACACAATAGCTCCCAATAATGACGAGGAACATGAGCCAGTGGACGATCCATTGGAAGCTTCTAGAGAAGCCAATTTCCCTGAGGAAGTTAACCAACCTTTGAGAATTTCTCTGAAGGTTGTTAAGTCTCCAGTTAAGGAAAAGAAGAGAAGGAGAGAAGAGCCTTCTTCCCCAGCTATGAAGAAGAAATTGATCTTGGAACATTCTTCAGAGAAGGTTACCACCAGATCGCAATCCAGACAATTGGCTGAGTCCACTCGAGACGAAGCAACTACACCGACCTCTGTTCAGAAATAGGTCAAAGTAGTAAACATAGAGAGTCCTGAGAGGGCTCTGTATAGAAGGAAGAAGCTATCTCATAAAAGAAACAAGAGAACAGTTTCTCCTCCGAGGCAAATTTTGTCTTCGGTAGTGATAAACGTCGCGGCTGGCATTACTATGCCATCTCCTACCCCTGTTTCTGGGTTGAGTATAGAGCAGAGGGAGGACATTGAACCGAAAGAAGAGGTAACAGAGCCCAGAGAAGAAATTGAGCAGAGAGAAGAAGCTGCGGAGCCCAGAGAAGAGGAAGCTGTACGATCACCTTCACCAATGGCAGTAATGACTCATCTTCCTGTTACACCGAAAGAAGCTCGTGAGGAGGAAGATCGTCTCATGATCGAGGCACTAAATGATTGTGACTTTGGTTATCAAGAAGAAACTGATCATGCCACTGCTGCTGCTAGTGAAGAGGCTCCTGAGGATAGTGAGAACGAGGAGAGCACCTCATCGGAAGCCGTTGATGAGACACAAAATCCGGAAGAGGATATTGAGATCCAGACATCTCCTCGAACTATTGATGACACTCTGTCTCCTGAAAAGGAGGCTGAGGTGCCGATATCTCCAAAGAAGATTGCTGATGAAGAAGTGGCTTTGGAGGAAACTCCAGTTGTTGCTCCAGAAGGTATTGTAATAAAATTAGCGATCTTCTTTTAATAAATAGTTTAATAGCTAACATCTTTGTTCTTATCCATACAGAACCTGGATCCTCTCTTGCTCCTTCCGTGTGCACAGACATAGTGCCAGTAACGGCTATCGCTAGCGGTAGCCAACATTTCTCGGGTGGTTCGGAGGCCGAAAGTAGCCAGGCAGTAATGTCTGAGGCTACTTCTGTTAGACTAGAATCTGTACCAGCAGACGAAAGGCTTGTTGCTGGGGCAAGTCATGTAAGATTGTCTTTGATCTTTTGATCCTTTTCAATTAGTTGTAAATGACAACAACAATCAATAATAAGGTTCATTTGATTTTGCAGAAGAGCATCTGGGAGGAGCAACTAGCTCTACGATGGCTCCTCTGGCTAAAGAGCCGTCTACTGAAGAAACCGGACGTCTATCATCACAGACACCTGCTGCTGCTTCTACATCTATGGGAGTAGCTGCTACCCCGGGTGCTCTGGCTACCAACCGTTTTGTTGTCAGCTCTTTCAGCAATCTCTTCTTTAAGTCTTTGAAACCCTTAGTAGATAGGGTGATAGAAAAAGAAGAAGCTGGTTTCTCCATCGTCAGAGATCCAATCTCCTACTTGATCAATGCCATCCGTCATCAAGGTGACGAAGCTCAGGCTGTTTTTCTCGAATATGTACTAGATGAGCTGGAGGCATCGGTCAAAGTTTACAAGGAACTGAATAAGGGAGAGATGGAGTCCTTGGTGCAAGCTGAATTTGAAAAGATGTCTCAGGAGGCTGCGGTTGAGAAAGTTAATTTCTAAATTCTCTTGGATGCTTTCACTAATAAGTCTGCTGAGTATAATGCCCAAGTGGAAATAGTGGCATCTGTTGCTGACGAAAAGGAGCGAAGAGTTGCGGAGCTGCAATCCAAATCTATCCGTCTTAAAGAAGTGCTGAGACTTGTCCAGCTTGCTCTGGAGGACGAGGTCGCACAACACCACACTGTAGTTCAACAGCTGAATGCTCTAAATCTGGAAAGGGATGAATACGTCGCAACTCATCAAGAAGAAATCTCTCGCAGAATAGTGACCATGCCATCTTTTGACGACAAGTCTGGGATGGAAGAAGCTAGGAAGCGGGTGATGGAATCTCGTGAAGAGCGGCTGCAATCTTTGAAGCAGTAGATGACTAACTTAATGACTCCGCCAGCGGAATAAGAAAGATTTTTTTGTATCTTCAATCTTTTTATGATATGGAATGTTGTAATGTCTTTCAATTTTTTGATCAATAAAAGACATTTTCTTGGTGGCTCTATTATTTGTTGCATATCTTATTCAGATATAAATAATAACGATAGAAAATATATTCAGAGGTACAGGACATGATATATTTTTTGATAATTATATTCAATTATATCTGCTCAGAGGTAATATGGACGTGGCAAATTTATTGAATATCATTATTTTAATAGACAACTTAATCAAAGATGACAAGTTGCTGATATGAACGAAATGGATGATTCGTCAATAAATGAACGAAATGAATCATCGAGATGAACGGATGGACCGTCGAATGAATTAAATGAACGGATGAACCGTCGGATGAACATGATGAACGGGTGAACCGTCAGATGATGAATATGATGAACGGACGAACCGTCAGATGAAATGAATGAACGGGTAAACCGTCGAATGTATGATGAACGGACAAACCGTCAGATGATGAATATGATGAACGGACGAACCGTCAGATGATTATGTCTTTTGAGAATCTCCGCCTATAAATAGAACAGAAATCTGGAAGGAATGATTATTTCCACTTTTCAAGATAAAGATGTCGTCCAGAGATGCATCTAAGAAGGCTAAAATTGTTCCGAAGATTGAAGTAGGCACTGAAGAACATCATGCCGATCTAGTTCAGTCAAAGCAGGCAGAAGTAGGCGAAGGTTCGTCTGTACCCAAACCACCACGGGATATTCTGGATTTCCTGCTTGAACCAGGAAAGACTGAAGAGGAAGAGGCCATGAGGATGGCTACCTGCAAATTCCTGGTGGGTTCCAGCAAAGATGTTCTTAGTTCTTTTGCTGATTGTGTCTTTGATAAGGACGGAAGTGGTCCACGTCCCAATGTCGAGAAGGATGATAGTGACCTTCCTTGATATCATGTAACATCATTTATAAAAAAATAAATCTGATCACATTTATATAAAATCTCTGTTACATTTATACATAGTATTTCTTGAGAAATTTGCCATTGATAGGCATCATTGCAACTCGACCATCTAACTTTGAAAGTTGATAAGCTCCGTTTGAAAAGACTTTGCTGACAATATAAGACCCTTCCCATTTTGTATCGAACTTGCCTTTGCTCGAGTGAGTCATAGTCATAGGACGTCTTACTGTTAGAACAAGTTCTCCTTGCTGAAATGCTCTGACTTTAACTTTGCGGTTGTAAGTCTTCGAGATACAAGCTTGATACAACTCAATATGTTGTTGAGCTAATAACCGCTTCTTATCGAGTGCTTCTAACTCTTGAAGTCGGAGAAGATCATTGTTCTCTATCGTGAGTTCCTTAGCAATGGCAATCCTCAAAGAAGGAATTTGAAGTTCCAGAGAAAGAACTGCCTCACAACCGTACACCAGAGAGAAAGGTGTAAAACCTATGGGATTACGGACCGTAGTTCGATAGGCCCAAAGACATTCTCCAAGCTTTTCACTCCAGTTTCGTTTGTTAGTAGATACAAACTTCTTGAGGAGCTTGATGATAGTCTTGTTAAAGGCTTCAGCTAATCCGTTCGCAGCAGGATTGTAGGCGGTCGAAGCGACATTATCAATCCGATGATCGTCATAAAATCTTGTAAACTTTTGACTAATGAACTGAGGTCCAATATCATGGATGATCCTTCGAGGTATACCAAATCGATAGATGACATGATGTTTGACGAAGTTAATGACACTGCTGGTCTTGACTTCAGCCAAAGGTATAGCTTCAGCTTATTTAGAAAAGTAATCAGTTATTGCTAGTATGAACCGATGTCCTCTAGAAGAAGGAGGATTGATGGGACCGATGATGTCCTTGCCCCAAGCTTTGAAAGGCCAGGAGGCGACCGTCGGATGCAGGAACTCCGATGGTTAATGAATGAAGTCTGCATAGATTTGACAAGCTCGACACTTCCTTGCATATTCGATAGCATCAGATACCATAGAGGGCCAGTAATAACCCATACGTCGGATGCGATCCTATAGTTTAGGACCTGGTTGATGTGCTCCACAGACACCGTCGTGAGCTTCACACAGTACTTGCTTTGCCTCATCTCCAGCAAGATAGCGCAAGAGTAAGCTGTCATAAGTTCGCCGATAGAGAGTCTTGGTAGTCTGATTGTAATAGAATCGGAGAGACCGCCGACGAATACTCGTAGCCTCCTTGGGATCTTCAGGGAGTATGTCATGGACTACGAAATCGATAAAAGGAGTTCTCCAATCTTTATTGATGACATTGACTTCAGTAAAGTTACTGAACTCAATATTACGATTGTTTTCAACACAGAACAATTCTCGATTAGAGATGACCACCACCTGTTGTCTTCTGATAGGGATGGCTAAGATTGCTGCAAGATTAGCCAAAGCATCTGCCTCAGTATTGCAAGCTCGGCGTACATATTCAATGAAGAAGGCTTTGAATGATGTAGCCATGTTGATTGCTGCTTCAAAATAAGGCACTAGATCTTGATGGCGAACTTCATAAGTTCCTCTAACCTAGTTAACAACCAGTTTAGAGTCACCATAGACTTCAAGATACTCGACGTCAAGTTGTTTGGCAAGCTGAAGACCGATGAGTAGAGCATTGTACTCTGCCACGTTGTTAGAGCAAGGCTCATCTAAGGAGTATGCTCTTTGAATAACTGACCCATCCGGAGAAACAAGGACGACTCCAACTCCTGCGACAATGGCACAATTGGGTCCGATTCTGGATGCACCGTCAAAGAATAGACGCCAAGTAGGAAATTCTTTGGAGATTGTATTAGATTCCAAAGTCTCGTCTGGAATTTCATCGTAGAGTTTGGACGTCTCTGGAACAGGATGAGCTGCTAAGAAATCTGCTAGTGCTTGACCTTTGACAGACTTTTGTGGAACATATACCATGTCATATTGGGCTAGCAGAATGGCCCATGTAGCCAGCCAAGAATTGAGTGTGCTAGGCTTTTTCATCAGTACCCGAAGAGGATTAACTCGGGATATGACATGAATAGTTTGGCCAATGATGTAATACCGAGTCTTTTGAACAGCAAACATAAGAGCTAAGCATTCTTTTTCGACCGGACTATAACGGTGTTCAGCACCAATCATAGTACGACTGAGATAGTAGATGGCTTGCTCGTGGCCTTCTTTGTTCTTTTGGGCAAGTAAAGCACCCAATAAATGTTCCATAGCACGGACATACATTAAGAATGGTACGCCAGAGATTGGTGGCACCAAGACTGGTAGATTCATGAGATACCGCTTAAGGTCATCAAATGCTCGTTGACATTCTTCAGTCCAAACGAAAGATACACCTTTCTTCATTAGTTGAGTGAATGGCCTGCAGCGTCCATACAAATTCGAAATGAATCTCCTGATGTACGGAAGTCGACCTTGGAATCCTCATAGCTCTTTTAGGTTGCGTGGAGGACGCATCTCTTGAATGGCTTTGATCTTCTCGGGATCCACGTGTATACCCTTAGAGGTAATGATGAAGCCGAAAAATTTGCCACTAGAAACACCCAAGAATGACTTGGTGGGATTTATTTTGAGTTGATGTTGGCGCATAAGATTGAAGATAGTTCTCAAGTCTTGGATGTGATCTTCTTTTAGACGACTTTTGACAGCAATATCGTCAATGTAGCATTCGACAGTCTTGCATAGATGATCTCGAAAGATGGTACTCATTGCTCGTTGGTACGTTGCACCAGCGTTCTTGAGACCAAATGGCATTACAGTATAGCAGTAGACTCCGCGAGGAGTACGGAAAGAAGTATGCTTCTCATCTTCAGGATGCAACCGAATTTGATTGTATCCAGAGAATCCGTCCATGAAAGATATTCTTTCAAATCCATAAGTGTTGTCGATAATGACGTCCGTGATAGGGAGAGGAAATTCATCTTTTGGACATGCTTCATTAAGATCCCGAAAGTCGATGCAGACTCGAACTTTACCGGTTTTCTTTAGAACTGGGACGACATTGGCTACCCAATCAGGATGTTGTTTTTCTCGAAAAAACCACAAGCTATGAGCTTCTTGACTTCATCGTCGATTGCATCCATCATTTTTGGCTTGAAATGCCATTGTTGTTAGACCGATTTTGGATTCGGCAGGATGTTTAATTTGTGAGTAGCGACTTTAGGATCTAATTTCGACATGTCTTCATAACTCCAGACAAAAATATCAATGTATTCTTTAATCAGAAGAATTAATTCTTGCTTATCTACCTCTGGAAGATTCTTGCTAATGAATATTAGACGAGGTGACCCATTCTCTCCTATGTCAACTTCAACAAATTGATCTTCGGTAGGAGGTTCCCGTTGTTCGAATCGAAGTTCCCATTGAGTATCCCTTCGTTGAGCCCAGGGATCAGTTTTAGGATTTTCTTCGATATCCTCGTCATAGCCTTCGGGAAGTTCGACGGAGACCATGTTAGAAGATACAGTTAGCCGATGAACTTGACCGATACTGGTGTCAGAATCCCATGATCTGGAATAAGAAGAGTTAGAACGCTCCTCACTGTCGGATTCAGAACCTGCTGGGGATAATACTGGAGGAGAAGCATATCCGAGACCTCTTTTGGTCCTACTGTAGTACATCTCTGACTTTTCTTGTGGAATAGCCGTACGGAGAGAAGTTTTTCTACCTTTACCGTAATTGAGGCCACTCTTGAAGTCGTAACCCATCTTTCGGATGATGTCTTTTGATTGTTGACTGTAACGACGGAGTTGAAGATGTCCCATGTCGTTAATTTTGCTATCATCCGTATAGCTGAACTGTTGTTTCGGTCCTTTACTAAAAAGTATTGGACTCTCGCCTTTCTTACGAGCAGGAACAATACGATAAGAATCTTTTGGGTGTTCAAGTGAGACTTCTGTTTGAAGAGATTGTACAACTTCGATTGTAAATGATTGAAAGCTATCTAACATATCCAAATAGCATTTAGCATGATAAATGACATCAGTATACTGGAAAGTAGATGCTTTTTCATTGATTTGTACATTTGTATTTATAGCAAGACCTTTAATCTTAGCAGGCTTGGTCAAATTGATTACAAGAGGGAGAGAAGAAGAACGTGGAGGAGGATTGGCCTTGTTACGATGGAGGTCGATAAGAAGCGCCTCAGAGGAGGTGAGCTCCCTTTTATCCTTGTTATGAGATACATCTATAACAAGTGGCTCAGAAGAGGTGAGCTGCATTTTTTCCTTGTTACGACTTAAGTCAATAACTGTAACACCCAGTTTTCCAGATGAGGATAATTTTGAAATTTTGTAATTATAATTATTATTTATTGATAATTATTTCATATTATGATTTTTGGTGATTTTAAATCATTTTTAAACTATTTAAAATTATGACTTGTGATTTTGACATTTTACTATTGTTTCGTTTTAATTTCGAGTAATTTGTCACCCCCAGCTTTCAGAAATAGGAGTATTTTTGTCATTTTATATTTTGAATATTTTTAAAATTTATTTTATTATTTATGATATTATTTTGGGGTTATTTGAGTCGGGTTCGAATTTCAATTCAATCCGACTTGAAACGGGGATCCGAGGGTAGTGTTGACTTTAGTGGACCCACACATTAGTTAGCCATGGCCCATATGATAGAAATATTTTAGTTAGAGGTTAGACTAATTATTATGGATAAGGTTAGTGTGATTAGAGACTTTAGAATGACTAATTTAGCCCCAACCAATTAGCCTTTTCCTAATACTAATAGAATAGGTTAGTAGGGGCATTTTGGACCTTACCATAATAAGACAAATAGCCCCATATGGCTAGCCACTTTGGGAGAGGATGGGCTCAAGTTTATTTCATTATTCTCATCCACACTCTCTCTTGTTCTTCCCCAAATTTCTAGAGAGCAATCCCTAGCAATTTCTCCACCAAATCCTTCCATTTCGCCACCAAATCTTCTTCTTTCCTTCTCCATTCTAGCCAAGGAGGAAGCTACCCAAGTTTGGGAGGATTCGGAGCTCGTTCGTGTTCTTTTGGAATCTCTACGTGTCGGTGTCGCTCCGGGAAGGCTTTTCTTCGATTCGATCTACCGGAAGGTATAAATCCATTTTCCTTTTCATTTCCTCATGCATATAGGTCTATTTTGAACCCATAGGAATGACCTCCATGGTTGTATATCCATTTGTGTCTATTTCGTGTCCATTTGGAGGTCATAGGAGTGTCCTTTGTGTTGTGGTTGTGTCCATGTGGAAAAACCCCAAATTTGGACACACTATGTGTTGTTGTTATGTATGAATGAATTATTACATGTTTAATCTCATATTTTTGTATTGAAGATGTATTCTATAGTGTCTCATATATATATATATATATATATATATATATATATATATATATATATATATATATATATTTTATATATATATATATATATATATATATATATATATATATATATATATATATATATATATATATATTACTGTAGAGAGTGACTTCTTGATATATTATGTTATATACTTTGTTTCTTTTGTCTCAAACTACCTAAATTCGTCATAATTTTTTATCCACGTTTTTAGTAGCTAGAGCAACTTAGAAATGTCATAACTTTTAGCTCATAACTCCAATTAACCTCCCATTTTTTTTATAAGAAGCGTATCGAAGTTATATTTCCAAATATATATTTTAATAAGCCAAATTCTTTCTGTAACTTTCTGTAGAATTATTTGAGTGTCAGCTATACAAAAGATGAACGTGTTTCGGTATTTTCGCGATTTCGGGAGCTTCTGGATACGAAAATGCGATCCGTTTAAAGTTTCGGAAAGCTAACACGAAGAGCTACAACGTACTTTAATCCTAGAATTTAATCAATGCCCAATTGGTACAGTATTGGTTTTAAGTAGAAGAGTGACTATACGATATATGTATTTTGTGTAACCTATGAGCCTATGTAGTATGGATATTAAATGAATATAGAGTATGTAATGCATGAATGAAAGAATGATATACAATGTATGCATGAAAGTATATAATGAATGCTAGATATGAATACAAGATATATATGTAATGATAGATATGAATGCATAATATATAAATATTGTAATATAATATATAATGATAACATGTATGGTAATGTAGAGTATATGATGCAAGCATGAATGAATGGAGGAAATAAATGTATATAGGTAATATAGAATGTAATATATGAAAGGAATGAATAATAATATATAACATGATATGTAAGGTAATGCAAGGTATGAAATATATGATGTTTGTATGTTTGTATGTCTCTATGTTAATGTATGAAAAGATATGAATATACAATGTATGCATATGTATAAAACATGTAGGTAATGCATAGATGCATGAATGAAATGAATGTTTGCAATATGTTAATATAAATACAAGTATCTAATATGCATGAATGTAAGTATAATATAATACAAGTATACATGTATGTATCATGTAAATATAATATACATGATATGTATGTATACATGTATACAAGGTAAGTATGTATGTATGTATTTCTATAAACTGAGTTAACCTATAACCTTTTTCACACATGTATTCATACACCCTTTGACATCATATATCCCATGTCACATACACCTACCTATCACTAAATTTTAGAACATTAACACATATCCTTTTACACACATGCCAAACACACACATACTCACTTACTCTTTTACCTCTCTTTCTCTCTCTCTCTCTCTCTCTCTCTCTCTCTCTCTCTCTCTCTCTATATATATATATATATATATATATATATATATATATATATATATATATATATATATATATATATATATATATATATATATATATATATATGTATGTATGTATGTGCCTATATATATAGCTTTCCTATATATATCTATGTATATGAATATGTGAATGTGAATAATATATATACATTATATGACTAAGTTTGTGTGCCTTGTTAGCTTATGGTTTAGTTTTGTGCTTGGTTTAGCAAGTGACTTAGGCTATGAGTTAGTAGCTATCTTGGATACTTGATTTGCATATATTTAGTTTGTTTAGACCTAGAATAACTTGTTTGACCTAATTTAGACTTGTTAGACCTAGTTTGACCATAGTTGACCTAGGTTTGACTTTCAAGGTTGACCAAGTTGACCAAGAGTTGACTTTGGTCTAGATTGACCTAGAATCATGTAGAATGCATAGTAGAACTTCATATTGTCATTTTGGACTTGTTGTGACTTGTGCTGTTCTGATTAGGAGCCAGACACCTCTTATCGGACAGTATATTTACTTTGGATATTCAGACATCAGGCGAGTACATTCTCTGATAGTTTTCTCATTTATTTGTCAATTACTGTATTTCAGTTCTAGTTAGTTGTATGTGATTCTCTATTACAACACATATGGATATTTTTGGATTCATGTATACGACACACATACCATATTGTCTGGCCTTTATTACTGGTATCATCATGTTTGGCTTCTATTACTGGAATCAACTACTGGAATCACCCTGGAATCACTTGCTGGTATCATCACATTTGGCTGGACTCATCTTGATTCTTGTGTCGTATTCTGGATTCACTTGTACTTGCTGGGAGGGGAAATACTTGAGTAAGACATGTAGACATACCCCAATTCTGGAATCACCCCACATGCTGGAATCTACTGGAATGATAGCCATCTCACACCCGGCCGAGTGTGTGATGTGCCGGATTACCTATAGCCGTTTACATGTCGATCTAGGTATTTTAAAACACACTGTTAGAGTATAGTCTGGACTCACCCTGGAATCTTTGATCACTGACTGGAATCATCTCATACCGGACTCATCTTATACTGGAATCACCTGGTATCATATTCATGTTGTCTGGATTTACGTTGGTCTTACACTTGTTTACATTTACTGTCTGGACTTATATCATGTTACCCTGGTTCAGCTAGTTTCTATTTACAGTCTTTATTGCCATGATTCTTCTCTTGTTTAGTTACTTACTTTCCTTGCACTATATCTGTCTTTCTTACCATCACCTGAACATAAACTGCCATGTTCATCAATATAACTGTCTATAACTGCTTTATAGTTCTCTGTCATTTACTTGGGTTTTTTAGATGAGATTGTGCTCGTTCCTGTCCTGACTGGACCTGTTGATAAATTTTACAGATAGCCTGAAGGTTGTCTGCTAGCCTAGAGGAGACACAATAGAGGTTGTATAGTTAGTTATTTCAGTTGTATTGAGTTGTATTTATTCTATAGATTACTGTATTGAGCTTTGAGATGTTTTCTGGGTTTATGTATCTAGACACTTAGACTTCTATCTGTTGTATCTCTTTTGGATTTCATGTTTTACCTATCTTTTATCTTGCTCTACCTTAGTTGTGATTGAGACTGTATCTGCTATGTCACCTCCATTCGGAGAGTATATACTGTACAGGTACCTTTATATTGTTAGATGTTTGACCTAGGACATAGTGCTGGCAGTTGAGCAAATTTATGGTAACTAACAAGTCTATACAAGTGCTTACTTCCAAAGCTACACGTGTTCATTGATATCCAACCAACAGAATAGTTCTCATACAGGATGCAAAAGGTTTCTGAACATATGAACTACATAATTATGTACACATGAATCCTAACATAGTGACGAATCATTATCCTCTCAAAAAAACCAACAATATTATTCAATAACTAGAACTCGTATGGAACAATATTCCTTTGATCGGCACATATTGTCGCCATATATATTGAAGAATTTCAAACAAAATTAATAGTAATAATTCAACCATATGCATAAGGATGGATCTAAACTGGAGGATCATAAAAAAATTAACGAAATAATCAAAACCCTAAATTAAATTAAATCTAGTGATCTAGGGTTTCTGAATACCAACACCAACAAATTGATTCTGAAACTTCAACCTCATAAATCAAACAGGGTGGCTCTGATACCACTTGTTTGATCTTGTATTGTGCCCTATCAATTCATGAGATGAAGAACATAAATTAAATTACGGAAGCGTACCTGAATCCATTGCTAGGCGTAATAGATCTTGAAGCGGTCGTCCTTTTGTGGGGTTCGATCTTCCAACTTGCTACGACCCTTAATGACAAAGAAGAATTCGAATCCTTTGTCCCTCTCTTTCTGTTGATGGGGATGTAGAAGAGAAAAAGAGAAAATCTCTCTTTTGGTGGCCGTATAAGTTGGGGACCATAATCCTAATGAATACATATATTTATATGTTTTGATATTTCTAATTTGGCCCCTCATCAAATTAGATTTATCTCCGGTATCAACACATTAATTCTATGACAATTATACCCTTAAGCCAATTTTCCAAATAGATCACTTTAATTTGGCTTAATTATTTAGATAGCCCAACACAATTAATTTTACATGTGTGGCCCCATATTATTGAATAATTCCAACACATTAATGTGGTTTGTTCAACGTACTGTTATTATCCTATCATAGTTTACTTTATATGGTTATTTTTTATTTTATGTATAGGTGTGCAAATCCTTTCTTTGTTGCACAAAATTTGTTTATGCCATGAATATGAATCCTTCTCTTATTTTTTTGTCATAATCTGTTGCTATATATGTTATTTTTACTTTGGAATTTATAGCCTTTCCAAACATCTTGGTAGTTCATGGAGGCTTTGTGTAGCACATAGTTGTTTCTCTACATGATTATCGATTCACAATTGGCAGTTTGGGATTGAGTAACAAATGGAAATTGGATTGATTAGAGTTACTCTGATTTTTTTTGCATGGATATTTGATTACATGGATATCCCACTTAACCATTTTCTTTGCTTATCCAAATATTTGCTTGTATCAGTGTTTATTAAATATTTGCTTATATAGATGTAGAAATTTTTGGGTTGCTACCTTACCTCTAACCATGTCCTAAACATGGATTTAGATTGTCTCTTTAATTTATTGTTATGTCTATTATGTAATAATGATGCATACTTTTTGCAGGGGTTCCTTAGAATCAATGGAGAAATAATATTATGGTTGATGGCTTCCTTTTTCAATTT
This sequence comes from Iris pallida, assembly GCA_029216955.1. NCBI lineage: Eukaryota > Viridiplantae > Streptophyta > Magnoliopsida > Asparagales > Iridaceae > Iris > Iris pallida. The sequence goes on along the minus strand of JANAVB010044620.1, from coordinate 9,473,325 downwards.
TGAAATGACTGGAAGTAGTCAACCTTAGCTTTATTTTAGACAATGATAAGTATGGTGAATCATTTGAGTCTAAATAGATTGATTTGGCAATGATGTATGACATGGTGATTCCTTTGTGCTAAGTTCATGAGGATACTTCTCCTTCATGTAGTCCCTTTGAGTACTCTGAGTCTAAATCAAACCATGTGGCAATGATAAATAGGTATATGATTCCTTCAAACCAAATGATTTTGTCCCATGAGGAATACAAGCTTAGGTTGATGGCTTCCCCTCTCACATTTGTGAAATGGCCGGAGGTAGTCAACGAATTAGCTTCAATTTGGATAATGAGGAATAAGGTGAATACTCTTGAGTCTATATCAAATATATGACAATGATGAATGAGTAGGGTGACTCCTTTCGACTATATGTTTTTGTCCCTTCACACCCACCAAATTTGAATTTTGGCTTAGTTTCATGATGGGTGGGTTTCACCCCATTACATGTGATGTATCAGTGGGTTATCCCCAATATTGTTGCCTGGATTTTTCTATCTAATTAGTCGGTTAGCTATACCTGGATTGCTGCTAACCAAGTCAACAAAGTTGATGTCTAAATCCCTAGTAAATATTGCTACATATCCTAAGGTTGTTGTCTATTTCTGCACTGGCTTGGTTAGCTACTACCTGGGTTTCACAAAGCTGTCGCTTATCCTAAGCTGCTGTATGGTAAACTGATTTTAGTTTGCTAAAGTTCAAAACTTAAGTGTCATCTAGTTCAACTGGCAACCTGTAAGATTTACGTGTCAGAACATAAATAGCTAAACAATGCCTTTTCTTTTTGACGTAGGGTGGCGTAATTCGCTCTCTCTTTTTTAGATACTGTGGGACATAATGTGGCCAGGAGCTAGCTATCAAAGTACTCAAACCTGAACGTGTAAATGTGGATATGCAGCGTGAGTTCGCACAATAAGCCTACATTATGAGGTCAGTTAAAATGGTCTTCCTTTTATACTGTTCTATTTGGCGAGTATCTGACTTGTTGATTTGTAGATAGTTCTTATATCTGTCTTAATGTACCACTACTACATGTGCTTTGAGGATTTTAACTCTCGACTTGCTATCTTTTCATGTGTCCTCAGGAAGATAAAACAGCCTTACAAAATCTCTCATGTACGTAATGATATAGTTATACATTTTACGTAATGGTATAGTTATATATTTCATGTATCATGTTTATATATAGTAAGAACACTTCTTCATTCTCTCTATTTTTTTGTGGCTATATGTTGGTTATTTTTATTCTTAAAGGATTCATCAGCAATGGCTTCAGTTTTGGCAGTAGCATTAGCTTTAGTTTTTTTAGTACCACTGAGTATCGTTTATAAGTATCAGTTTGAAACTAATTAATACTTGTCAGTATCATAGTATCACTATTAGGTTGAGCACACCGAGTATCACTGTTGCCTATCTGCTTTCTATATGATCTTTTGGTATCAGTTTGTCTATGTCCAGGTATCATTTGGTATCAGTTTATTCTGTCTTTTTTCAAAATGATACAGGTGGTGTTTTTTTTATTTCTAAGTAATTGATAGCTTCCTTTGATATATTCTATAGATATAGGTTTGGATCTTCCAGTGCACCAAACTGACATAGAAGCTCTATACTGCCAGACATGAAAATGAAAAGGTATTGTTCTATAAAGAAATTAACTAACTACTTGGAACTACGATAGACTTTCTATTCTCTACAATTGTTTATTAACCAAGAAATATATAACTGGTGTTGCAAAACTATTAATTTTTATGAATGAAATTGGGTTTGGATCTTGATTTATCACATTGAATAATATTGCAAAAAATAAGTTGTACAACCTGTATTGATTTCTGTGTCATGGCAATCGGTACTTTTTTTTGGCCATTTCTTATAGCATTTTAGTTGCAAGCCTACTTATAGATACTTCTAGCTTGATGAAATCTCTAATTATCAGTTTCTAACCTTGAGTAACTATCTAGTGATGACTCGAGCCTTAATGAGAAGATAGGTCGTAAAATATTGTTCTCTCTTTGTGAATGTTAACCTTGATTCTTGTCAATGTTTTTGTGTTGATATATTCCTTAGTTCGATTGATTTTTTTGTCATGTATGGTATAGGGGGTATGCACCTGCTCTTTGGAATAATAAATTGGGAAATAGTTGGAGAACAATAGATGACATTGGTGATTCATGGAAGAGGTATATGTCGACTATATTCTATTGGGGTTGGAACCATTTTTTTAATTATATATAGCTCAACATGATCTCAAGGGTTGATCAAAATGAAGCATATATCAAATATGTAAGGTCTGGTGACTGGAGTGGCTTATGCCTGGTATGCTTCTATTTTAGTTTGTTTATAAAATATTATATATGTTGATTAGATGGCTTGCTTATTATAGATTTTATATTGATTGCAATTTTCTCTATTAGTCTGAAGGCGTCGGTTTGCTTCTTCCGTTGGATTTTATTGCCACTTGTAGCTAATAAATGGGATCTGGTCCTTTATATGTAAGTTTGTTTCGTTTTGTTGATCTAATATATTCTTATACGTGTGTTCTTTTTCAGCTCCATTTACATGTACAAGACAATCGGGATAAAGCTAGGGCAAGGATTCCTTTTGAGTATGGTCTTCTTATACATTAACTGAGTAATATGTTGCTATATTGTGCAATATAATAATACTTCAAATGGTGCTTGCAGTTTTGCAAATCCTCAACAACACAGAGGTCTTTGTTGTTAACCAAGGTAAGGATTCTCTACGACTCTCAGCAGAAAAATGTTACAAAGGTTAACATGTTCTCTTAGAGAACATAAGAGAACATACTACTACTCTGTTCTGGTATGGATAGATTCTATGATAATCTAGTATTGAAGTTTATTATAGATAAGCTAATATTGAAGTTTTGTTGTTTAATTAGTATGTTTCTCTGTCTCTTCTCTGATCTTCTGTAATTAATAGTTGGAATTATGGTGTGTCATGGTGTAGCGAGGAGTGGAGGAAGGTGACACATGTATATGTGTTGAGCAAAATTCAAGTGGACGAAGGTGAAAACCTTTTCAGTATTTCTTAAAAAATACTAAGTTTTGAAGGTGTACGTTGACACTTTTGAAGGATGTCAACAGTTCGTGCTGATGAAGCCAAAGGAAGCTATATACTAAGTTTTGAGGGTGCCCTTGAAAAGGAAAAATTAAGATGTATACATGTATTTTGATATATTTCTGAAAAATGTAATTAAGATGGTGATATTGTACATTTGGAATATGATATTATAATTCAAAAGTAATGTTTCATATGTTTATTTAATTTATGTTATTCGTTCTAAATGAAAGTTTCATGAAACGGTCAGTATTGACCATTGCTTTTTATAATGCTTTAACAGGTGATATATGTGTGTGGTCCATAACAGTTTAAAAAAGCGTTATATATATATATATATATATATATATATATATATATATATATATATATATATATATATATATATATATATATATATATATATATATATATATATAACGTTTTGAAAAGAAAGTGTTATATATATGGTCATATTTATAATGTTTGAGAAAGAAAGTGTTTTGAAAAGAAAGTGTTATATATATGGTCATATTTATATATATATATATATATATATATATATATATACATATATATATATATATATATATATATATATATATATATATATATATATATATTGAAAAGAAAGTGTTATATATATATATATATATATATATATATATATATATATATATATATATATATATATATATATATATAAAAAAAATATATATATATATATATATAACGTTTTGAAAAGAAAGTGTTATATATATGGTCATATTATAATGTTTGAGAAATTCAGTGTTATATAGAGTTGTATTATTTATAACATTTTCAGGGCAAAAGTGTTATATATAAAGAGACCATTTATAACGATTTTAGAAAACATTTATAATACTGGTTTTTATCACGACCACGGGCTATCAAAAAAGCGTTATAAAATGTCATTTATGACAGTGTTTTGTTGTCATAAAAATATATTTTTTGTTGTAGTGCATAGTCATCCACCGTGCATATTTTCTCATGGAATCATGCACCAATAATGTTGCTGAGTAATGCTCTCATCATCGGACTCTAACTCACCAAACAGTTGGGGGTCGACTACCTCGAGGCCAACGATGATTTGAAACTGATAATCAATCAAGTTAGAGGACAATATGAGGTTCGACATGAGGATTTGGTCCTGTATCATCATACAGCAACCGACATCATCTATACCTTTACAGGGTTCTTTATAAAGCATGTACCTCGGTTGCAAAACTGGAAGCCGACGCCCTTACCGGTCTCGCTGCTTCTCTGGCAGCTCCGGTCGGAACCTAGTACTCCGTCATAGTGATGGGTCGTGAGCTGGTTTGCCCGTAGAACAATCTACACACGTGTCTGAGTTACTCTGTGTAGACAGACACTAACGTTGACATTCGGGACTGGCGATTCCCATTCATAGACTACGCGACCTACGGGATCCTACCTGAAGACCCGAAAGAAGCTACTTCTATAAAGAGACGTTCGCTCCAGTTCTTCTATGACATAGCTACCAAAATACGGTATCATCGTTCATGTGACGGACTTCTCCTTCGGTATTGGTTTAATGCTGAAATAAAAGAAGCACTTCGTAAGGCACACGATGGTACCTGTGGAGCTTACTAGTCTGGTCCTAAGTTACAGGACTGACTATGTCGCATGGGTTACTACTGGCCCACCACGATGGCAGATGTCATTGATTACGCAAAGAAGTGTTGTGTATGTCAATTGCATGCTGACTTCATTCACCAGCCTTTGGAATGCCTACACCCTACTGCGGCCGCCTGGCCATTTGAAGCATGGGGAATGGATATCATCGGGCCGATCAGCCTTCTATCCTCTAAAGGACACCGATTCATCCTCGCCATCACTGACTACTTTTCCAAGTGGGCGGAAGCAGTGCCACTGACTGAGGTTAAAACCTGGAATGTGATCAACTTTGTTAAACATCACGTCATCTACTGCTCAAGAGTTCCTCGAAGGATTATCCAATGACCCTCAGTTTGTGAGCCATGCATTCCATCGGTTTTGTAATAAAAATTAGATACAGAATGTATCATCAACGGCCTACAATCCTGCAGCGAGTAGGCTAGCCGAAGCATTCAACAAGGCAATTATCGAGCTACTCAAGAAGGTCGTATCTTCCAATAAGCGCGACAGGAATGAAAAACTCCACGAATGTCTATAGGCTTACCATAAAACCATTTGGACACCCACTGGCAACATGTTATTCTCTCTTGTCTACGGGAGTAAGGCGGTGCTTCCCCTATAGATCCAGATCCCGTCTCTATTAGTAGCCATAACTAACCAGCTAACAGACGAAGACAACCAATTCGACTGCATGAGTTGGAAGCGTTGGACGAGAGGCGCCTGCTGGCTCAATAACGTATCAAACTCTATCAAGCTCGGATTTCTGGAACTTTCAACAAAAAGAGGGAAAGGACATTCCAAGTGGGTGACCTCGTCTTATTAGTTCGAAGACCGATGGTAATGACTCATAAGACTGCTGGAAAGTTTAAGCCCAAGTGGGAAGGAATGTTCATCATAGAGACGGTCTATTCCAACGGTGCTTACCGGCTATCTAAACCTAACGACGACTTGCTAATGATGCCGATCAATGGAAAATTCTTAAAGAAATACTATGTCTGAGGTCTAAATCAACATGTATTTCCACATTCTCCATGTGTGCTTATGCATTCTATAACGAATTCATCCCTTCCTTATTTCTCCAGTAGGAAACATTTCACGTCCATATTACCTCTGAGTTATTTTTTATACCCAAATAAAGTTCATGCATACCATGTCCATATTGCCTCTGAGTAGACATTTCTTCCGTAACAAACCCTATGTTGTCATAATCATTTATAGAATATTTTCACGTCCATACTACCTCTGAATCGTTTTATACACCAGTAGAAAATATTTTACGTCGATATTACCTCTGAGTTGTTTTTCTATACCCCAACGAAGTTCATGCATACCATGTCCATATTACCTCTGAGTAGAAATTTCTTCCGTGACAAATCCCCTGTTGTCATAATAATCTATAGAACATTTCACGTCCATACTACCTCTGAGTCGTTCTATACACCCATAGAATATGTTCTTACCACGTCCATATAACCTCTGAGTAAGGAAAATTCTTCCATAAAAAATTTCGTGTTTACCATGTCCATATTACCTCTGAGTAAACACTTTATCCCCAGCGGAGTTACCTCTATCTTATCTTGTTAAGACTACCTCTAAGATAATTCTCACTACTACAAAAATTTTATAATAAACGGACAAGAAAAGAAGCAAATCTAAGATTTTCATTTATGAAAAGAAAAATTTCTTCTTTCTTTACTACAAAAATGCCTCCCAAAAGAGAGAAGCGAAAGGACGAAAGACATCAATATTACAATCTAAGACGACCAGCGCATAAGTTCGTCAAGTCGGCTCCTAAATTCAGGAGGTTGGTCTCTTTCAAAATCAGCTGGTCACCAAAGAGGAACAGAGACTTTATCATCTCTGCATCATCAGAGTGAAAAGACAACTTGCCTTGGTTCATCATACGACGGAAGTAGGAGTGCCGTTGATCACGTATCTTAGCCAGCCATCCTTTCGGTTGGCCTTGGGCGTTAAACTTCTTGGCATGATTAATAAGCGCTTCATCGACATTTATGCCTAGCGTGCAGACCGATGAGTCAAAGAGGACCTCGTCAAAAAGAGGCATAGCCACGAAAACTGCACATGAAGAAAATAAGAGTCAAGAAAACATAAGTATTTTTTCATAAAAAGTAAAATGTGTAGGTACTCTGGTTGTGAGAAAGTATGCATCACTTCGTAAACATCCATGCAAGCACTATGTAAGTTGCACTGCTCGTCAGCAGAAGAGCGTCCGCGCAAGCACTACGTAAGTTGCACTAAGAGTCAGCAAAATAGCATCCGCGTAAGCACTACGTAAGTTGCACTACGAGTCAGCAAACAAGCATTTGCACAGTCACTGTGGTACTGCACGTTAGTAAGCAAGCATCGCACAGATACTGTTTAGTGACTCTGTGCGTCAGCTAAAACCTCAGCACATCTTACAGTAGTTACTTCGTAAAATTAATGACCATACGCATCGGTAGATGGAGCTGCGGCACATCTTACAGACACTACTCCAAAGAGCAGTGCCCAGGCGCATCAACGGGAAGAGCTTTAGCACATCTCTGAGATGCTACTCCGAGAAGTGAATGCTCAAGTGCATCAGCAAATTAGGGAGTCGATGTTCATCGAACACCTACTTGCAATAGGAGGTCGCACGTCTCTGTGCACTTCAGCGCCAATGGCCGAAGAGTCATCGATGTCGACATCCTCCGATGCCAGCTGCTTCCTTCTGGCCTTTCTCGTGCTCACCGCAACCGTCTTAGGAGCTTTGGGCACTCTCGATCTCTTGGGAGCCCTGGCGGAAAGAAGGGTTTTGGGTTTAGAAGAGGAAAAATCTCGGAGAATAAAAGCTTAGTTGGAAGAAGAACACAATCTCTCTCCCTTTTCGAACAAAGCCCTACTTATTGGGCGAAGCCACATCAGCAGATGAAGACAAAAGAGACCCTTCGTATTTGAAGAAATGCTTTGAAAAACGTGGAAGATAAAACAAAATCATGGCGGATCTTAGTCCTAAAAATGAGGAGTTATCATTACTTTTAAATAAAATGACGGTTAGAAAATATTAATGCTAATGATCAGTTTTTTTATGACAGCCTATCAGTTTTTATGACAGCCATGCACTGCACACGCTCTATGACACGTATCGTTCCATGCTTCTGTTCAAAGTGTTCCGAACTTTCTCACGTTCAAAAACTTTGAAGGGGGTCTTGTAGAAGCATGAAAAAAGCACATCAGTTACAAAAGCGCAGAAGACATCAGTTATTTCGCATGCTTCGCAGAAGCGTAGGATATACTAAGTTTGTCGTGCACGTAAAAAATATGTACTACAAAAAGACAGTGCATAAAGGGAAATTCTTTATTAAAATTATGTTTACAAAATATCTATTACAGACTCTTCATGGTTACATATAAAGACTAAAACCTAAAGCACAGCCAACAAGTACGCAGTCCTCAGAAAGCACAAAGTCCCCGAAAGTACAGCAGCGTCAGAGCAAATCACTTTCTCATCAGAGAAGACTGCTTCCTAGTCAGACATGGAAGAACCCCAATATGTCTAATGAAGCAGCTATTGGCCTGAGCAAGAACACAGCTCCTGCACGAAGCTCACAGCACAACATGTGGCTCCTCCAGCCTAACAAGGTGCACAGCTCCCCCGAATCAATTATTGAACAGGGCAGAGCACAACCTGTGGCTCTTCGGAATGACAATAAATCTAAACCCAGTAGCTTGGACCTCGAAGACCTCCAAGATGTTGTTCAAGTTTGAATCCCTTATGTTAAACGCTTAAGCACATCTTGAAACTCTGTAGTTATTCTTCTATAAGACCACAACTTCTTTGAATGAAGAGATCTACAACCAACAGTCGACTTATGTAAGGCCCACGGCCGTCCGAAGATAAGATGGGATCGAACATGACAAGGGAATGACTAGAAACTATGAGCAAGGCCTCACCCAAGAGCTTCTCTTATATAGGCTGTGTGGTCCAACCTATGCGCCACGTGTCAGTCGGTCAAAGGACTCCGTAGTAATGGGATGAACCTAAAACTTAGCACAATGAATCTCATTTAATAGATTCATTTAACTAAATCTTGGGCTACCACTTCTCGAGCCCCCCCTCCAAGTGGCAGCATTTAAAGAGATGTTGACTCAGACGCTCAAAGGCGGTCATTAATCTCCTTAGGAGCATAGTGACTTCGATGCGTCATAACAGTGCAGTTCCCTCGTGATTTTTTAGAAGCACAGCTCCTTCATTGGTCTCTCAGAGTCTTCAAGAAGCACACCTCCTTTAGAGACTTCAAGAAGTGCAGCTCCTTCAGAGCTCTTTCACGACTCCTCCATTGGTTCCTCAGAGTTACCCAGAAGCATAGCCCCTCCAATGACTCCTTTATTAAATCCTCAGATCTTGCCCAAAAGCTCAGTGACTTCGTCGCCTCACAAGCACAGTCTCCTTGTCGCCCAAAAGCGCAGTGACTTCGTCGCTCCCCAGAAGCACAGCTCGTATAATACGCAGCTTCTCCACAAATATGGTATCATTCCATGTGGCCAGTATGGCAGCCATATCCCTTCAGATACAGTTATATCTGGTTTATTCAAATAGTCATATCTCCTCAAGATACAATCGTATCTCTTTAGATACAATCATATCTCCTCAGGATAAAATTAGATTTAGTTTGTTTTAAAAGTTATATCTTTTCAGATACAATCAAATCCAATTTATTCAAACCATCGCTCCTAATATTAAGATCAAAATTTAGCTTGTTTAAACTATTGTTCTTTTGATAGGAGCAAAATCTATTCGATTTTATCCGAGCAAGATCATCGAGCAATAGTCACATGCCACATGTCAATTACTCGATCATGTTGATGAAGGATGCTAACTGCCCAAGATTTTGATCACGAAGAATTCTAATAACTGCCACGTGTCAACTCAGTAACAGCCTTTACGGAGCAGTTACAACAAATTTTTCAGAAATCTCGCATGTGCTGCGCTCCTGCACGCCAAAACCCTTTTTCCACATCGTATATATGTATCCTATAAATAGAAGGAGTCTTCCTTCAATTAGGACCTTTTTTGCGTCTTCTTGATTGGCAACCCCGAGTACCACTCACAAGCATCAGAAAGTCAGAGCAAGTTCAGTTTATTGTCAGACTGTCAACGGAGTAATGGAGATGTTGTAGTGCTCGATCTCTACCGTCATACTTTTTCAAAAATTCTTATACCTAGATCTCCTATTTAGGAATCTATTGTACCCTTTTACATGTTTGAAATACAAAAAGTTGTTTATCTTTTGTTCATGGCAAACATCTGTCAATCAAAATAAGTTACTGAAAACTTTATTAATCGACATCTTTTATCCTTAAGTAATACCACTCAACTTTATTTATCATGTTGGATATAGTCTAGCTGCAGAATTTACGTGACAATCCTTATGAATTCCTTAAGGGGACATCATCAACCCAATACATCGGGACATTGATTCCCTTTATAATCAACATCTTATTATATACATAATGCCATTATCTAATTCATAGAGGTTATTGACTCATTATGAATCTTACTCTTTTATGAATGACAGTAATGCACACTACATATACATGTCTGTTATTATATCCGGATTAAGAGCACAAGCATCCATAATAACCGAGGTATTTGTTTACCTATGTAGTCGGTACAAAGAGAAAAACCTCAAGTGGTCATGTTCAATATACACAAAGTGCACTAGTATAAACCTATAGTCAAGATAGACTAATACCATATTACACTACAACCTTACCAATGGTTTGTCTAAATCCATCTAGGTTGTGAACCAATTATATATTCTACAAGGGACTGATAATATGATCTTTTGCGTGTCACCACACACCATATTATCTATAATGTAGAATATCATAAACTTGTATTAACATATAACAAATATAAAATATCAACATTTGCCCATACGATTCTCATTCAAAAATAATAGAAAAATACAAATAATACAAAAGTGATGCTTTTAGTATATAACCCTAATAGTACACGCAAGTAATATGAAAGTCTCATCAATCAAGGTATATTACAAATCAAGTATGTGACAAGAGAAATAAATAAGATAAATAATAACTGACCATAATGAAAATATGTGTGCACGTGTTAAAGGTATATGATAACTGGCAAACAAAAATAGTACATATAGAAAAACAGGAAATGAGCATGCATAGTATATTGTACAAGTTGGCAAGGTATACTTGCCTGAAGTTCATCCAAGCATGTTGAGTTATGATACCAAAGTCTAGCCATATCGAATCACGAACCGATAGATCATACCTTACGTCAATACCTAGCAACTCAAATCACAAACCAATAGATCATACTCGATATGTTTCCACAAAATAACATAATATATAAGAATGTTGAGTTATGATAGGAATTCAGAGGATGTCCTAGCCACGAAGCTCACGGCTCTGAAATCGTAATGCTGCTACTTAAAATTTTTTATCAAACATTATCATGACATTAATCATTCAAAACGTATATCATCCCACATTTTAAGAACTTTTTTTTAGATAATATGATCTGTGGGGAATACTTTAACTACCTAAATTCAAAATTCTATTTTGGAAAATCAATATCATAGTTTGAACTTATAAAATTAATTTTTTTAAATTTATTTAAGAATTTATTTCTAATTATTATTATTTAATAATTATATAATCTTAATTTTAGAATTATTTTATTATTTGTGAGCCTACCAAGTCTTGAGCTTGGATTGTGGACTACTAGCTAATATTATATTCCTAATTTTTGTACTAATTAATGGGCATTGGGCTCTAGATTAATTAATAGTGTATAATTAGTTACTAATTACTAGATTAGTTAGTGGGTAGCAGTTAGTAATTAGTTAGTGGTCTTTACTATTTGTCCTTAGATCTATTATAATTTACATTGGTGCCATTATGGCTTGTGGAGCACTCTATTTTCTTCTATTAAAATATTAGGGACTCTCTAATATTTTATACAAATAAATTTCTACTCCTACTCTCCCCAACCTGACCCTGTTCGTCGTTGGCCACCTTGCACAGTTGTGATGTCGTCTTGCTCCGTTAGCTGAACTATGACGATCCTCTCCACTCCGCCGTTCCCTCTTCTCCACTTCCTTCTATGCTCACCCAACCCCTACTACTCCTCCTCACATCAGATTGGGCCACCCAACCCACTATGACCACATCACTACAACCACCGCCACCAACATAACATCACACCCCTACACCTATCACCACAACAACAACAGTCACTCACCTGAGCTCTACTGCGGCTCCGACGGGTGATCCTTTTTCCAACACTCTGTCTTGAAGTACTGCATCGGCAAAGTTCGGTGAGACTCCTCCCTCTCTGCCTCCTCCAGATCTGGCGGCCGCGTCAGCCACTGCCCGAGCCTCCTCCAGTTGCTAGTTTCCTCTTCTCGATCCGAGATCTCCAGCTCTGCTGTGACGCTCCGGTGAGCTCCTCGACCTAACCCTCTCACTCTCTTCTTCCCCTCTCGAACAATCTTCTCTTCTTGAGGCACTCTGGGAAAATGAGCATCGCAGCCATAGATTTAGGGATCAGATCTCTTTCTCTCTGTGAAGATCTTACAGTTTTAAACCATAATCTTCTTGGTTGTGGGCTTTAAGCCCATATTAGCATTTGGTTAATTAATTGTTAGGGTTGGATTGGACTGGACAACCCAGTAGCCTTGTATTTGATATATTTGTTATTTGTGTTTTTATTTAATTTGGATTGGGCCTTAACCAATATGATACGTGTATACATAATATTATTTTTGTATAAATAAACATTAGTATATAAGTATATGTATTTTATACTATTATTATTATTCATTTAAATCGAGTATATTAAATATATATATATATAGTAAATATTTTATTAAGATTTATTTACTACTAACTATAAAAATAGGTTTTGGACATATTTTAGTTTCAAAATAGAAATATTAATTTTTACCTAAAGAATATATATTTCCCTATAAATCATAATTTCCAAAAATAAGGAGATTAGTCTAATAAATATTTTCAAATACTTTTACTAATAAAAAACTTAGTCTTAATTATTTTCCAAATAGTTTATGTACTTAATATTGTATTTCCTTCGATTATCATTAATCATAACATAATCTTATGACTTTGCTCAATCTTCTTAATCAATCAACGAGATTATGGATTTCTTTTGGGTTATATGGATGGCGAATACGATCATGGGCATTTATTGGACGTTGTGATCTTCGACGACGATGATTTTGGATTGATACGATCTTGGAGATTATGATTATATTCCGGACTGTAAACTGTGTTACTTTTTGTGTCGACATGTTCGTGTCACGCACGTCAACTTCAGACACCCGAGGCAAGTAATTATGATGATCGCTTTTATTTTTTGATAGTTACTCTATTCATAATTTATATATGCATTTTCTGATTATTGACACGACTATTTCATGAGATTAGCGTTATGGATTCTATTACATTATTACCCTGTCCCCGTTTCTGAGTTTATCTTATATATGTTTTCTGTTGAGATGAATCTTTGATTACTAGTTGGATGTGAAATACGTTAGTATATATATGCGATCAAAGCCCATATTCCTGTTCATTGTACCATGTCGATAGCTAATCATATACGACATGTTTGATTAACAGGACCAAGTAGAATCCTTAGCCGATCACATATAGAACATGGTACTTCAAACACACTTAGTGGAGATATGACTTACGCATTTTATATTATTCTTGTCACATACTCTAATTTCCTGATATGACTATTCTTTCCTGTTTACATACCTGTCAGTTCATGTTTACTGTATTTACTTTCATGTCTCATATGCTATCTCTTGCTATATAATTTCTATCATGCTATGAATAGTGGATCATGAATGGTACTTAATCTAATCCTGACTAGATAACCATATTTTTAGGCCATGATTTAGAGAACTAATGTCCCACTTATGATGGCACACCTGTGGTTGATCATGGTTTATCTGAAGATGCAAAGGATGTTGTAGCAGGATTACCACTGGGGGTGATTAGTTTTAGATTAGCATTTGCTTTCTGTTGATTATATTCTTTTATCGGAACATTTTGAATTGTAATCTATTTCTGAGGATTACTTTATGGACTATTGGACTCTATGGCCTTGTCTTTCTATTTTATATCTACCTGCTAGTACTTGTGATTGAGTTTGATCTGGATGTCATGATTTATATTATATTACTATATTTGAATAAAATTGAGGACTTGACAACTCACTACTGTCGACTCTGTGGTATAGGCTGGATGTTCTTCTACGTACTCATGCCTGAACTTTCGGGTGCGGGCCGTGACACATTTTTATGGTAGCCCATACAGGTTTCGTCTTCACAATTAGTGCGATATCGTGGTAGTACATAGGGTTAGTCGTACTACTGCGAGCCTGCAATAAGATATGATCGAATGATTAAAGAATGAAGAGTACTCAATCACACATTAGGATTCCCTGATAGTTTCCTGGGACGACCCCTGAGAATCTTACTAAAAACCCTACCTCGAAATCCGTTTTCACTTATTTTTGTCTACTCTTCTTTGATTCGTTGTTGAATTTGATTCATGATATTCGATGTTGACTTTGATTTTGTATCGGGATGGATCTTGTGGACTAAATTAAGGTATATTCTGATGACATAATTGATGAAAAAAGTATGAAAGGTAAATGTCTGCTTTAGTTATTGATCCTAGAGTATACACAACCATACTAGCTAGCATGACAAGGATATAGAGCCTAATTTTGGGTATACTTACCTTATTTATGAAATTTAGAGTTTTCGCAGCCATACCGGTTGGTGTGATAAAAATTCTAGATAACATAATTATATAAGTATATACCTTAGTTATGTTGCTATGCTTACTAGCATGGCAAGGATTCTGGGTAACACGATTACGGATAGACGTATATGATTATCAGATTATATCTTAAATTGGTGCTTAACCTATCCTCTCTATCATTCTACTCCTGTTATTATAGAACTCATTCAATCAGCTTCCCTAGCTCAAGAGTAGGAATATCCTTAGTTCTTCTAGTCAAGATTCTTATAGAGATTCATTCTATCAACTCTTGAGGTTCCTTGAATAATGTAGTAGTTGATAACTTACAGATAGATTTGTGTCATTGAGTATCAATGTTGATTGTAGGGAGAGTATAGTACGATGATTACCTCTTCTTTTCTCTGCAAAATTCTATCTTTTGATTCTCCTATCCTCGTAAGAGTAATTCAATTTTCTCTACCTTTGAAATAATCCTTTAATTTTCAATATTACCAAATTTTGATCCTATTTGATTGTGATTAAATAATTTTGATTATAATCTCTATCGTGCTAAATTTTAATTCTTGATCATGCTCTCGTGCCTAGATTTTATTTATATTATTGTTAGTGACTAAGCTTTGATCATATCTTAATCATGATTAGAGTCTATCTTAATTATTACCCTATTATTGAACGTACCAAAATTTTAATCTTGATCATGACTAGAAAACCTTGCATGACTAGGTGATTTTGATTCATTGATCATGACTCTAATTGATTTTATTCTTGATCGTGCCTAAGCTTTGATCTTCAATATGACTTTAATTCTGAGTTTGGTCGTACCTATCATCCTACACTTAAATTTTGATCATTTTGACTTGATCATAATTAACGATTTTGACTCTATCACGACTATATCATCCCTAAAGATAATAAACCATGTACGATTTAGATTATATTCTGAATCTATTCTTAAATTATGCGTAAATGATTCATCGTGCCTATATAGTTGACAAAATTTTGATTTTGTTCTTATCGTGCTAATATGACTTAATCGTGCATAAATGACTATAAATTTGATAATTCCTAATCGTACCAAATTACAATATTTCTATATTTGATCATTCCCTAGTGATTTGGATTATTTCAAGGTTCTTCACTTCACCTAAAGTTTGATTCTTATTCATGCCTAAATTGATTTCTAAAATTTGATTTTGGCCAATATACTAATGATTATGCCTAGATTATTTTGTGCGTAGATTTTGATTCTATTCCAACATGAACATGATTTTGATCTACACGATTTGATCCTTTTAGTTGTGATGCTCGTGCCAAAATTTTGGATTTTATTTTTTCCATTACTATACGGTTTTGGATTATGACTTCAAATCATCCTCCAATCGTACCTAATGATTTGAAATTGTGCCATAATTGATCATTCCTAAATGATTTTTTGACCATATTTGGATGCTATTCAAAATCGTGCCAAATCAAGTTATTCCACAAATATTGAGGAACTAAGGAAGAATGAAACACGGAACATTGGAGATTTGAAAGAATCAGTTATAATGTGGTAGTGATACATTTTAGACTGGTTATGATACTTTAGACTATAAGTTGAAAATGAAGGAGAAAAATGTGTAACTTAGAATGGAAGCAAAGTCAAGAGGATAGTAGAATTCTTAAAATTTTAGAAATGGTTATGTTTAAGGAATTATTTGTAGTATGATTTATTATCATATAAAGATAGAAGAGGAAGAATTCAAAAGAACAAGAATAGTATATAATGAATTTAAATGGAGAGAAATTGTAAATAATATAAGAGTTGTTTTCGTAAGGCCGGTAAGGATATTCAAGAGTGAATTGATTTCGAAGAAATTTCAATACTAGAGGTTACAAATTCTTAAAATATTTTTATATTGAGTTAAGGTTAAGACGTTGAGTTAAAGAATCTAAATTTGAGGCATTTAAACTTTTAAGGATGACTAAGTTTGAAGAGGATTACGGTGAAGGAAAAACAAAAAATATTGAGTATTATTATTAAGGACGTATATTATAGTAGTTTAATTTTTCAGGATTAATGGATTGATGATTCTGTTAGTAGTTTTTCAAGATTGGTAAATAGAAGCATAATTGAAGAATGATGACCAGATAAACCTTATAGTAGGGTGAGGTGATTATCTTGTATTCCCTTCGAAATGCCCAAAATTATATATTTCCACGTTAAATATTCCAAAATTCCCTTTAGATGTTCTGTATTTACAAAATTGCCATCTTTATAATACCATAACTACCCTTCGCACAAACTCAGATTTGGATTGCGATTTTCGTCTTCTTCTTCTTCTTCTTCACGAGAGATCTGAATTCCATTGCTCTCATCTTCAGCAGAGATCGCAAAGATCATTCGTAGTTTACTGTGCTTTTCTTCAGTCGAACTCCGATCATCGCTTATCATCATCATCATCGTGGAGTTTTCCAGCGATTTGAACTTTTCCAACGATTAGGTCAATTGTAGAGAGAAGATCTTCTTCTTTTCCATAAGAGTTAGCATCGTTTCGAAAGAAGAACGAAAAATCTTGAATTTTTGTTCCTCACAAATTTTTTTCACAAAAAAACAAAAAATAGGTTTTAGGTTTCTGTCGACTGTTCTTCATCATTCTCCGTGTTAAAATCATGGAGAATGACCATTCTCCGTGCTAAAACCACGGAGAATGGCCTTATCCATGTCAAAATGATGGAGAATAGCCATTCTTCGTGTCAAAATTGAAGTACAGGTAGGCAACTCTAGAGGGGGTGAATACAGTTTATAACAAAAATGATCAATTAAAAATTTAAACTCTCTTCACCAACTAAATAATCAGAGTAAAAGAAATGCAAAAATAAAAAGTAGAGAGCAAACACAGCACATCAAGATTTTTAACCTGGTTTCCCTCGTGGAGGACTAGTCCAGGCCTAAGAACTCTAGCTCATGATTGAAATTCACTATTTGTGAAATAGGGTTACAACCACGTGCCTTTTCACATAAGAGAACGCCAAACTTCTTTCAATGATCGCTTTGGCAAAACTTGGACTTTTTTAAGTGACTTACAACTTCTTGCACTTCAAACTTCTAGCTGGATCGTACCGAGCAACTTGGACGGTTGGGAAGTTTGAATGCTAAGTGGATGAGAAGGTAAGGCTCTTTAGTATATAGGCTATGTAAGAGAAGAAGAAGAGAAGATTGGATGGTTTCAAATGAGAGAAACCAATGCATATTTATAGGGTTCGGGGTAGGCAGAATTCGACCAGAATTCTGTATGTAGAATTCAAATTTTTGGCCGTTGGACAACTAGCAGTGAACAAGACCTAAAAATCAGCACCCTGTAATTTAGCAGGACAGAGTTCGGCCCGAACTCTGTCTCCTATGGACAGAATGTTCTTTGTGGGCTATTTGATGAATGGGTTTATTGGGTTTTGGGCTAAGTAATCCTATAAAGCTATGTCTAGCCCAAAGTTGCTCAGCATGACCCAACATACATCATCCTATACTCAAAAACAAATAAAAATACAGACTCCAGTATACACAGAATAATAAATCTTCAAGCAGTTTTGATCTTGATCCACTGAGCTGAGTAGATTGAATTTGAGCTCGATGTGTCACATTGGACCATGACAAATATTGTTTTGTTAATTTTCAAGATTAGGTTGACTGTGATCCTGTTTGGGTCAACAATCTTCCCCATTTTGATAATTGACAAAACATGATATTTGTATGTCCAATATTCATACCTGGACTCCCCCGTAAACTGATATTTCCTGTAACAGGTACTTACCCAAATATACATATCCAAGTATCCACAATTCATAGTGCTAGCAATGGTTCACAAATTATAGTACTAAGACAAATATCAATGGTTCGATCTCCTCCTTTTGACAATCAGCAAAAATAGAGACAAAAATATAGAAGTAATAAAACTACCATCCACATAATGAAAGAGAACATGCAAGTAGTAGTACTAAGAGCAAACTGAGCCATAGAGTCTAAAAACATAAAAGCATAAGCAAAAAGAAACATAGTGCCAAAATAAAAATAGTCCTAATCATCAGTGGCATTACAATAGCCATATCCATCAAGGAGCATGTGAAGGCCCCGCACCATCAGAACCGGTACGACGGGGATCCACAAATGCAGAAGTCGGATCAAGATAGCGACGAACCCAAGAATCGTCAATGCGATAACCGTCGCGAGACGGATCACGCATCATCAAAATCGGCATCGTCGGATGGGAGGCCACGGAGTACTGAATGTCGTGGCTGGAGTTGCTGAGCGCACTCATCTGCAGAGTGGTACGGTAGTCCATCTGCGTCCAGCGATCATCCATCTCAGCCCAACGCGCGTCCTCCAAACAGAACCGATCGCAAAGCATGGTCTAAAGAGAGTCCAGTGTAGTAGTGGACTCGGGAGCAGGGGAATCGGGAGCAGCAAAGGGTGCAGGAGAGTCAGGCTCCTCAGCATCATCAGACTCAGAAGAGGCTACAGCAGCAATAGTTTTCCTTGCCTTGGTCAGAAAGGCAGGAGGGGGCAAGGACTGACACTGATCCAATGGGACATGAAAGGCACAAAAAATCAAAGGAAGATACATGGTATAAACCAAAGATTTTGGTTTAGGCCTAGCACGAATCATCCAATCCATCATCGTGCGAGAAAAGTTGAAAGGGACGCAAAAGTAGAGAAAGAAAAGAGCAGTAATCTCAAAGTAAGTGACTTCATCTTTCGATCCAGCTTTTGGCAAGACCGAAGAGAATACAATACAATGAAGTTCATAAAAATGATTATTGAGATGTTTAGCCATAACTTTTCTGGGAGAAGGATTTGGAGAACAAAGATCCCCCTTAAAACTTTCCAAGTCTCATCGGAGAAAACAAAGTCCCGGGCATCATCAAGTCATTCCCAAGTGTTGGGGTCGGGCAGACCAAGAAGGTCGGCTAACTGAAAATCATCAAAAGATATATCTATACCGACGACACATGAATAGATACGGTCGCGGTCATAAGTCATGTTGTAATAAAACATTTGTATGGCATTCACATAGATCGGTTCACAAGTTGCAACAAGTTCATCAAGACATAAGTCACGAAAGTTAGGAAGAAAATCGAAAAATACCGTAAACTTAATCGGGTGTCCCGCAAAGACACTACGATGACGGAAGTCGGCGAACCATGCGTTAGACGCATCTAAAGATACAAAAATGCGGTCATCGTATGTGTCGGTATTGATGGGTGGAGGTGGATTAAAAAAGAGCGTGGATCATGTGAGGAGGAGGATGAGGAATTGGTTGTGGTGGTGGATTAGGTTGTGGGTTTGAGTTAGGATTAGTAGAGGATTCACCAATACTTCTCCTTGGTCTTATACCCCTACCAAGCAACCTAGGTGCCATAAAAAATTGAGATTGAAGAGGAAGAAAGAGATATCTATAATATAAAGCACATTTGGTTTTTGGTCCGACCCATGTGCCTTGGTTCAACGATGATGAAAGTACTAAATTGCCCCTCTCTCTATAAGAGAGGAGGAGGTCCCATGTTGGGTACGGAGCAACCGGTTGTTCCAACGACACCCCCACCTCCAGCTCCTCTTGCACCGTCCCTCCTTCCGCCGCCTCCACTCCATCCTCTCCACGCCGTCGTCGCCGGCCTCTTCCACAACGCCTTCGTCGCAAGCAGCATCCTCCACCGTGCCGTCGATGCCGACCCTTCCTTCGCCGCCTCCCTCTTCTCCGCCATGACCAACCCCAACCCCTTCTCCTTCAACCCCGCCATCGCCATCTCCGCCGAACCACTCTCCATCTACTCCCAAATGCTCTGTTGTCGCGTCCCTTACGACTCCCACACCTTCTCTTCCTTTCTCAACACCACCACCGTCGCCGCTGCCACCAGGTCGCTCCACGCACACGCCCTCCTCCTCAGATTTCGGCCTGACCCTTTCGTGCAGACCGTCCAGCTCACCGCCTACTCCCGATGCGGCTCCGCCGACCATGCCCTGTGGGTGTTTGACGGAATGCCGCACAAGGACGTCGTCTCCTGGACCGCCGTCGTCTCGGGCCTCACCGCCCTCGGACGCCCCACGACGGTCCTACGCGTCTTCGCCTCCATGAGGCCCCACGTCACCCCGAACACCGTCACCGTGGTCTTTGCCGTGTCTGCCTCCGTCGGGCTCGGGTCCCTGGCACTGTCCCAGTGCCTGCCCGCCTACGTCGAAAAGGCCGGGTTCGGAGGCCGCGTCTCCATCCGGAACTCCCTGGCGCTGGCCCGGTGCCTGCACGCCTACGTCGAGAAGGCCGGGTTCGTGTCCGTGCCATTATGGCATGGGTTATCCACTAGTACCTTAACAAAAGAGACATAAGATGGAGGAGAATAACTCCAAGAATGACTTCCTTGAGTTTGGAGAGAGAATTCCCAAGGAATGGAGACTTTTAGGGTTAGGGTTTTGAAAGAAATATGTGTGGAGATGTACGAAGAAGACAATGGAGGGAGGAGAGAGAGGAAATCCCGAATATATGACTCTTTGGTCGGCTGGTCGGGTGAAACAGGGACCATTGGATGAAGATTTGATCAACGGCTGAAAATGTCCCGAGGTTCTGGAACAAGGAGGCCGAACTCGGCCCGAACTCTGTATGGGGACAGAGTTCGGCCCGAGTTCTGGTCCCTTGGGCCAGAACTTCAAGCATAAAATTAAAAGCAAGAAATGGAGAATATATTATGAATAAGTGGTCAAAGATATAAAAGCATGATTAGAATTTTTCAAATGAGGCAGGCTATAAATAAAAATTAACCATATAATAACTAAGGAGTTATGACATAAATCAATATGGTGAAGGTGCTATGGGGTAGCTGCAGGGGCCGGATCCCAGCTATCGATAGTCCGAAGACTAGTGCACCGTGTCGCTTAGGCTTTTACGCCTTGTTGTCAGAAGGACCCTTTCGGCTTGTACCCATAGCAAAGTCAGCATAGAAAATCATGACATAATCGATAATTACGCAGGCCAATTTAATGTATATATGTTTCATCTAAAATTTTTAATTCACGACAAAGAAAATTGAATCGCTCCTCGGATAATGGTTTTGTAAAGAAATCGGCCAACTGATGATCAGTGTCAATAAATTCTAAATTAATAGTGCCATTCTGTTGGTGATCACACAAAAATTGGTGACGAATTTCAATATGTTTCGTGCGTGAGTGACATATGGGGTTCTTAGTGAGATTTATAGCACTAGTGTTGTCACAAAATATAGAAATGTACATGAAAGATAAGTTATAGTCTTCAAGGGTTTGCTTCATCCACAGAATTTGTGCACAATAACGACCAGCTGCGATACATTCAGCTTCTGTTGTGGATAGTACGACAGAATTATGCTTCTTGCTAAACCAAGAGACTAGAGCCTTTCCTAATAAATGACACGTGCCGCTTGTACTTTTACGGTCGACCTTGCATCCGGCGAAATCAGCATCAGAGTAACCAATGAGGTCAAATGATGTTGATTTGGGATACCATAGGCCCACTGTAATCGTACCCTTAAGGTATCGAAAGATACACTTAACGACGGACATGTGTAATTCCTTAGGATTTGCTTGATATCTAGCACACAGGCAAATGCTGAACATAATATCAGGGTGACTAGCAGTTAAATAAAGTTGACTGTCTATCATACCTCGATACTTACGTTGATCAACAGGTTTGTCGCTTTCATCTGGTTCAAGTTTGGTTGTAGTAGCCATTGGAGTGCCGATTGGTTTAACGTTGTCAAGGTCAAATTTTTTCAGCATGTGTCACGACCCGTACCCTCTTTTTTTAAACGGATACGAGATGTGTCCAACCCAGCCTACGCCGCAGTGTCGGCGGCAGAACGCTGTCACGGCCATGAAGATCAAATCACAAATAATGCTCATTCACATAATTAATTTAATTTACAATGATCACAAGTTTTACATTTGTAGAAAATATAAACTTGTACAAATAAATGAATGACTACAACTCAACTATCTAGCTAGTCTCTAGGCTTTTGTCTGCAAGTATTCCCGTCACTTCCCAAGCTAACTGAATCCACGGCTAACCTGAAAATGTTGGTTTCCAATCAGGAATGGAACGAGCACAATTCACTGAATACAATTTCAAATAAAGAAAATGACTATAAAACAAAGGTTAGACATCAATCATGAGTTTTGAAAATAAACAGTAACTACGGAAAACCAATATTAATAAATAGACACAAATTACTTTTCCCAACTGTTAGAAGTACCGTTGATATGTGATCAGTCTGGGCCACTACACCGCACGGTCTACGATGTCTACTTGCAGAAAAGTAAGCACTGTCTACAATGTCTACTGCAGAAAATAAGCACTGTCTACAATGTCTACTTGCAGAAAATAAGCACTGTCTACGATGTTTACTTGCAGAAAATAAGCACTGTCTACGATGTCTACTTACAGAAAATAAGCACTGTCTATGATGTCTACTTGCAGAAAATAAGCACTGTCTACGATGTCTACTTGCAGAAAATAAGCACTGTCTACAATGTCTACTGCAGAAAATAAACACTGTCTATGGTCGGATCACACATCCTTGGTACTTCTCATTCCCGACTCAACAATTTATAATAGAAAATAATCTCTTAACTAATGTCCAATCAATGAAATATAGTGAAAATCAATATCAAAATGCAGACAATAAACTGTACTCGCCTGTGGTCCTTTGCTGGTGAAACCGACAAATCTGAACTACTCAATGAGCCACAATAGTCAAAATTCGTACAACAGTCCCCGGAAGCTGAAATAAACATTACCAATATTTTTAGAATAGTCAAATTAGCTAGGATTGCCTGTCCTTAAGTCCAATTTTGGACACAGGGGCAAAACGGTAATTTTGGGTCAAAACGGTATCCGTCGTTGGACCCGCTTTGCACCGAAAAGCGTGCCAGAGCCAACGGTATCTAAAGTCGTCAAACTACATATCTACGGATCCAGTTTTTCGATACGAACCCAACCGTATGTCCAAAGTTGGATTTCGGAGGGCCGTGCACAAAATCATCCGTCGAGTCGGACCGTGGGGCCTGCGAAATGGCGATCCAATCAACTATCTCAGAATCGGACCAAACTTGGCATACAGGACCAGAAAAATGATACGGTCCTGCTGGCATAAGTTTCGTCTCGATCCGATGAGCGTGTACAAAGTAATTGAGAAATTTGCAAAGTGCACGATACGGTGAATTTTGACGGATACGTATCAAATTCATCGCGCACACGCGACCAATTTGAATTCCGTCAAAGCCCACACGACCACGAAGCTGTTATGCAGCTTTCGATGCTTTCGGTTCATGACCACATCGTCCAGATTGGCGTGACGCACGTCGTGTGGAATAATTTTCTAGTTTTTAAAACAGGTTTTTGGGAAACTTTGGGATTCGTTTTCTCGACGCATGTCGATGATTTCCGAATCCACAAAAAGGGTGATGAAGACCTATATGTTGTCTAAAAGTCTCTTCAAATAGATTTTCTAATATGGCATTAGATCGATCAGAATCGATCTACAAACATGGATGTTTGGACTGTTTTCGGTCCTGTTTCGGGACAGATTTTTGGGTCAACTTCACGCCGATTTCTAGGTCGATTCTTACCGTTTCCATCCGAACTTATCTAATGGATTTGAAGGTGAATATATGGGGTTCATACCTGAAGAAGCGGCTCAGGAAACGGTCGACCGTGCGCGAAGATATCTCGCGACAAAGTCAGGCATCCGCTGCTCGCTACTGTCATCACCCGCGCTTGTGCGCGCGCGTGGTCGGCTTGTCCGGCCGACGGTGACCCGCCGTGGGGCACATGGTCGCCGGAGTGTTCGCCAGGAAGCCAAGGGGCGGTGGCACGGCTGGATTAGGGTTTTCGAGCGAACTCTCCCTCGTTCCTTCCTCTGTTTATACGTGAAAGGGGTTCTTAGGCGCACGGGTGTGGGGCTCGGCCTAGCAGGCCGGGCTGTTATTTTTTCTTTCTTTCTTTTTTTTTCTTTTTCTTTTATACAAATATTAACTATATATATATATCCATATATATATATATATATATATATATATACACGTATATATATACGTATATTCGCATATACATATATATTCACGTATACATTTTTATATATATATTCAAATATATTCATATTCACAAACACACATATTTATGTATATTTACACATATACACATATATAATATATTTGTATAGATACATACACGTACACATATATATTTATATATATACACCTACACACATATTTATGTATATATATATATATACATACACACACGTACACTATTATATATATATTTATACATATATACAAATACGCACATATATACTATTTATTTGGCAATAAAATAATAGAACCAATAAAATAATAATATTAGCTAACAATCCCAATAAAATAATAATAACAATAATAACGAAAATTAATAACCATTAATGGTATATATATATATATATATATATATATATATATATATATATATATATATATATATATATATATATATATATATATCCTTGTAACAATACATATCTATATATATGGATAAATACTCCATAACCAACATATTAATAATAATTTTCTCAATAAAATAAAAATGATAATAACAATAACAATAATAAGAATAATAATAACAATAATAATAATAATAAAATTCTATAAATCAATAATGGTGTATATAAACCATTATGCCCAGTCTAATTATGCCAAAAATATACGAGGACCTATTTTATACAAATATCATTGAATATAAACTACTAATAATATTTATAATATTTAATTAAGAATACTTAGAAAATATTCATTGTATCATTAAAACAGAATACGACACCATCATACCAAAATAAATCGACAGAATGTCATTGGACGTCCCGCATGACTACATGGGCTTGGGCTTGGTACGGGTCCAGTCCGGGCTGGTTCGGTACCACCGGGTCGCTATGATGTCAATAAATTTAATAATAAAATAATTAAACTATTTATAATGGCCATGCCACAACTTAGCCTAGTTTTCTTAGTTAGGACATCACTATGGCTCGGCCTTTCCTACCAGGGCTAATACACTATTCAAAGCACGCCACTGCACTATCCGTGCCACTATTCTTAGTCACCTTGTACTCAATTTCTGACTATGACTAAAATCATCTACCGTAATAATAAAATAATTAATCATAATGATCTAAAATCACCATTTAAATAAAATAAATAAAATAAAAATATTTCAAAAATTTCAGGAAGAGAGGCTACAAATCTACCCACCTTAAAATAATTTCGTCCTCGAAATTCTAATTCGTAACTATTTCTTAAAATTATAAAGTCCTTAATCTCCTCAAATTTAATTTCTCCAAAATATTTCATGGCCTTCTCTAGTCATTTGGTACTTACGAAATCTCGAGGACTTCTACCCACCTTTGGTCGTACTACTCCTCAAAACACGGTCACTAAAATCTTATAGTCTTCTAACTAGTGGCTAATAATTCTACCAAAAAATATCTAGGACATAAGGTATTTATAATCCTCTCGTATCTATCAAGCAACCCAAGAATCAAGCAACAAATTTATACCAATAGCCAAGAAATATTGGTAGGTTCTAATAAGCATGACCATTCGTTACACTACAATAGGAAAGGCAGGAAGATAAGAAAATTGATCGAGAGCGAAATATGGGCTCCTAAAGCGGTAGAGGGTATCCAATGATGTAGGCGGTAAGGAAGCTACGAACCATGGTCTTATTTGTTAGATTGAGCTACTCTAGTCTGGTCACTTGCTAAATCATAGAACCCTTATTTCTTAGAGGGCTTGCACTCCGTGCAATATAGAAGTTCCGTTCTCGAAATTTATCTAAACAATGTTCCCTAATAGAACGAAATTTGAGGAGTTAAGATTGTGATCTTTCCCGTGGTTATTTAAACACACGAGCAAGGGATAAAAGGCAATACAAGTTCGTATCTCGACTTCCCGGTAAATGGAATAATGGTTACGAATGACTTCACACTCTAAGAGGTGAAGATTATATAATAGGTATAAGGACCTATTTCAAATAGTTCGGTTTTATAGTCCAAAATATGGTGGTATGCATGGAGGGGTTTTGCTGGGTCTTAATTGGTTCTCCATTTGAGTATCACTCGCTGGTTGGATGAACCTGGGATCTCAATCTATATGGACCGAACAAGATCCAAAGATAAAACTATGCCTACTAGATTAGGGTATCTTAGAGTAGGTTTTTACCTAAGGGATTGGGCTAGTTGCTAGTCAGGTCGGTTAGCTAGGTCCCTAAAGCTCAAAATGTGCCTTCAGTGACTTTTGTGTTTAAGTAACACGAAAAAGACACAATTGAGTAGCACACTAGTGACATGTGCGTAGTGGGCGTCGAGTAGATCACAACCATATACTGGACCGAAAGGTATGAGTCGAGGTTGAGTCTCTAATGGAAGTCAGAAAGTATAACGGGTAGGTACTGTGGTATGGGTTATAGCTAGTCCTTTTAACCTGAAAGTTGTAGCACAAAAATAGAGTACAAGGGGATGGATTTGAGTGGGACATGATGTACCTAGATGGAGGTGGACTTGTCTAGATCTTGTATGTGAAATTTGTTGGAAGGTAACAGCCGGTCTCGTGCTCTGAATATTAATGACACGACCGGGAACACAAAATGATCTAAATGGAAAGTGGGAGTCCATAGAGCACTAACTATCATTCTAATGGAAAATTATTCTAATCAATCGGTAATCTTCGTATATCCCAAGAAGGCTTACCGTCTACCCACCTTAGAAGCTAGGATATGATTTTGGGAATAATGAGGTTAGAAGGATTTCAAAGTCCGGATATTGTAACTCGACTCTGGTTAATAAAGAACAAGACACAGCGTAACGGAATGCGGTAGATATAGGTCAAGTCAAGGGTCGTTCCTCATTAAATGGAAAACTAGTGCGTGTGCAATGACACATGGTCGATAAAATAGAATGACCTACTCGTCCACAGTATACATGAGTTGTCGTCGGGGTAACCAACTCTAAGGCACATCCCATTGAAAGGATCTCTAATAACTGAGTCGTGGATTTCTATTTGTGTCAACCTGCCAGACTATCGTCACAAGAGTTGTAGTGATCGTGTATTGCTGTTGACAACTGGTAGATCATAATATGACAGTGTATTTAATCTATGGTATTGGCTAAGCTAGTGACTGTGGTGTTCCAACACTAGTTAGGTCTTAATAATAAAATTTACATAACTAGAGTAATATTTGTTGGAAACCAATCTCGGGATTAATATCACGGTAAATGATTACCCTATTGTCCACTCATCTCATGTCTAACTGTGGGCTTCGGTCGAGGAAGGGTTGGTTCAAGGTTTAAGGGTTGCTAGTTAAGACAAGCTTCCAGCAAATAATTAGAGACTCACAACATTTGGTTTCTTGAGAATAGGTAGTCTCCTAGGTTGGCGTTCTGACTAAGGGCAAAACCCTAATCATTCTCAAATTCAGGTGGCTCAAAAGTCTCAATAGTAGTTTGAGAGTCGATGGGAGAACGAGTAACTCAATCACATGACTGGCCAATGGTAGCTACACTTGTGCCTACCATTATCATAGCCATGGGAATAGTCTGTATCTCTCTACCATCACGAGCTTTCGTCTTTCCAAATCAGTGAAAGACAAAAACAATAAAGAATCCAAGGGAGATGTTACTGAATACAATCATGTGATTCAAGGGCGGACGTATAACTCAAGAGGAATTGTCAAAGCAGTCGCGGATGAGATCCTAGATACCTATATATCTCCACCCACATAGTGTAATTAAACGAAGAACGAACCAAATGCATCATGGTTGATCAGGCCATAATACTCTGATTCTGATTAGACGATAAGTTAGCAGGCGTCCCCACTAAACATATGTCTCAAATCAAGCTCGAGAACAGAGTGAGCTTGCAAAACTAAGCTGTAACAGCAGCGTTTATTAAGATAGTCGAATACAATTATGTAAGATTTTTGAAGGAAGGCACAAGTAGTTCGAGTTTTGTGAGAATCAAACCTTATCCGGTGTTCGTGCTTATACGGTCTCCCTACTATCTTCTTATCCACAAGGACTTGGTCGACTAATGGGTTGTGGACATTCTAAATTCCATATTCTAGGTACACCTATTAGTGTCAATCAATTTTCTCGTCAATAAGTCACAAGGACTACAGAATGCTAGATCGGGAGACGTGCTACCCAACTTACAAAACTTTCACTAATATTGGCTTCGGATCTTATAGAACATACAGGGCACTTGTCCTATCCTCTAAGGTATCCCAAACTTGTAATCATGTTTGAAGTTATTTCACCGCGGATTACGCCACGCCCGTATACTCTGGCTGTGGTACACCCTTGGTTTCGTAACTCAACATGATACAAAATCGAACACTTCTTAACTCTATCCAATATTGGCTCAAGGGTATCTACGATCAAGAGAAGACCACTAGTCATAGTTTTGGCAATATCCCATCACCTATATTCTCTTAAAAAATTTAACTCTAGGGGTCATGTCTCGCCAGTGCGCTGCTGGCTGCAGTGAATCCATAGTCTCCAAAATTTAAATAAATGGCGACAGTGCGCTGCTGTCCTGCCAGTATGAGTTAACTAACATTTTCGTAACTATATCTGTAAATAAATCCCTGAGCTTCTAGAGATTCAAACAAGTTAACTATGAAATAAGGCATAAATATTTGTCCTATCAGTCACAATCTTTAAAATGACAGATTGCACAGGGAGGAACAAACTGAAGACAAAGAACTACAAACATTCTGGTATCTCTTTCATGTGTATTCGAATCATGGGAGAAATTTTTTTGGATCAGTCTACCTCGAGATTCGCTTTTGAATAACCAATTCAGGAATTATAAACTATTCCCTTACGGCAAAATAGGATTTTAAATGGGCAATTCAAACTAAGATATGGTGGCAATATCCAGAGAGGCAAGAGAATGAATTGAATAATCTATCAAGGCTAGATCATTAATTCTATGAAGCCCTGCCTTACCAAGGGAATAATCTATCCAAATTAGATTACATCGTCATATCAAGAGATAATAATGTACCTATGGGGATCTGATAAACTATCAAAATTTATAACTCCCTATCTACATTGCATGGCCTAGACTATCCATCAATAAATTCGTATAGGGGACTCCTAGCCCTAGTCATTCACTTAAATTAAATTAATCTTAATTCGTGAATGAGCATTTCCTTGCCGCAGGCTCGCAATAGTACAACTAACTTAAGTACTATCACGAGTTCGTATGATTTGTGAAGACTGACCTGCATGGACCACCATTAAAACTTGTCACGACCCGCACCCGTTTTTTTTATAAACGGATACGAGATGTGTCCAAGCCAGCCTACGCCACAGTGTCGGCGGTAGAACGCTGTCACGGCCATGAAGATCAAATCACAAATAATGCTCATTCACATATTTAATTTACAATGATCACAAGTTTTACATTTGCAGAAAAATATAAACTTGTACAAATAAATGAATGACTACAACTCAACTATCTAGCTAGTCTCTAGGCTTTTGTCTGCAAGTATTCCCGTCACTTCCCAAGCTAAGTGAATCCATGGCTAACCTGAAAAGTTGGTTTCCAGTCAGGAATGGAACGAGCACAATTCACAGAATGCAATTTCAAATAAAGAAAATGACTATAAAACAAAGGTTAGACATCAATCATGAGTTTTAAAAATAAACAATAACTACTGAAAACCAATATTAATAAATAGACACAAATTATTTTTCCCAACTGTTAGAAGTACCGTTGATATGTGATCAGTCTGGGCCACTACACCGCACGGTCTACGATGTCTACTTGCAGAAAAGTAAGCACTGTCTACAATGTCTACTGCAGAAAATAAGCACTGTCTACGATGTCTACTTGCAGAAAATAAGCACTGTCTATAATGTCTACTGCAGAAAATAAGCACTATCTACGATGTCTACTTGCAGAAAATAAGCACTGTCTACGATGTCTACTTGAAGAAAATAAGCACTGTCTACAATGTCTACTGCAGAAAATAAATACTGTCCATGGTCGGATCACACATCATTGGTACTTCTCATTCCCGATTCAACAATTTATAATAGAAAATAATCTCATAACCAATGGCCAATCAATAAAACATAGTAAAAATCAATATCGAAATGCAGACAATAAACTGTACTCGCCTGTGGTCCTTTGCTGGTGAAACCGACAAATCTGAACTACTCAATGAGCCACAATAGTCAAAACCCGTACAACAGTCCCCGGAAGCTGAAATAAACATTACCAATGTTTTTAGAATAGTCAAATTAGCTAGGATTCCCTGTCCTTAAGTCCAATTCTGGACACAGGGGCAAAACAATAATTTTGGGTCAAAACGGTGTCCGTCATTGGACCCGCTTTGCACCGAAAAGCGTGCCAGAGCCAACGGTCTCTAAAGTCATCAAACTACATGTCTACGGATCCAGTTTTTTGATACGAACCCAACTGTATGTCCAAAGTTGGATTTCGGCAGGCCGTGCACAAAATCACCCGTCGAGTCGGACCGTGGGGCCCGCAAAACGGCGATCCAATCAACTATCTCAGAATCTGACCAAACTTGGCATATAGGACCAGAAAAACGATACGGTCCTGCTGGCGTAAGTTTCGTCTCGATCCGATGAGCATGCACAAAGTAATTAAGAAATTTGTAAAGTGCACGATACGGTGAATTTCGACGGATACGTATCAAATTCGTCGCGCACACGCGACCAATTTGAATTCCGTCAAAGCCCACACGACCACGAAGCTGTTACGCAGCTTTTGATGCATTCGGTTCACGACCACATTGTCCGGATTGGCGTGACGCACGTCGTGTGGAACAATTTTCTAGTTTTTAAAACAGGTTTTTGAAAAACTTTGGGATTCGTTTTCTCGATGCATAGTCGATGATTTCTGAATCCACAAAAAGGGTGATGAAGCCCTATATGTTGTCTAAAAGTCTCTTCAAATAGATTTTCTAATATGGCATTAGATCGATCAGAATCGATCTACAAACATGGATGTTTGGACTGTTTTCGGTCCTGTTTCGGGACAGATTTTTGGGTCAAATTCATGCCGATTTCTAGGTCGATTCTTACCGTTTCCATCCGAACTTATCTAACGGATTTGAAGGTGAATATATGGGGTTCATACCTGAAGAAGCGGCTCAGGAAACGGTCGACCGTGCGCGAAGATATCTCGCGACAAAGTCAGGCATCCGATGCTCGCTACTGTCATCACCCGCGCTTGTGCGCGCGCGTGGTCGGCTTGTCCGGCCGGCGGTGACCCGCCGTGGGGTGCGCGGTCGCCGGAGTGTTCGCCAGGAAGCCAAGGGGCGGTGGTGCGGGTAGATTAGGGTTTTTTAGCGAACTCTCCCTCGTTCCTTCCTCTGTTTATACGTGAAAGGGGTTCTTAGGCGCGCGGGTGTGGGGCTCGGCCTGGCAGGCCGGGCTGTTATTTCTTCTTCTTCTTCTTTTCTTTTTCTTTTATACAAATATTATATATATATATATATATATATATATATATATATATATATATATATATATATATATATATATATATATATATATATATATACACGTATATATATACGTATATTCGCATATACATATATATTCACGTATACATTTATATATATATATATATATATATATATATATATATATATATATATATATATATATATATATATATATATATATATTCATATTCATATTCACAAACACACATATTTATGTATATTTACACAGATACACATATATAATATATTTGTATAGATACATACACGTACACATATATATTTATATATATATATATATATATATACCTACACACACACACATATATATATATATATATATATATATATATATATATATATATATATATATATATATATATATATATATATATATATACATACACACACGTACACTATTATATATATATATTTATACATATATACAAATACGCACATATATAAGATTTATTTGACAATAAAATAATATAACCAATAAAATAATAATAACAATAATATATATATATATATATATATATATATATATATATATATATATATATATATATATATATATATAAATACGCACATATACACATATATAATATATCCACATATATACAAATACGCACATATACACATATATAATATATCCATATATATAGATATGTATTGTTACAAGGATATATATATATATATATATATATATATATATATATATATATATATATATATATATATATATATACCATTAATGGTATATATATATATATATATATATATATATATATATATATATATATATATATATATATATATATATATATATATATATATATATATATATATATATATATATATACCATTAATGGTTATATATATATATATATATATATATATATATATATATATATATATACCATTAATGGTTATATATATATATATATATATATATATATATATATATATATATATATATATATATATATATATATATATATATATATATATATATACCATTAATGGTTATATATATATATATATATATATTATATATATATATATATATATATAACCATTAATGGTATATATATATATATATATATATATATATATATCCTTGTAACAATACATATCTATATATATGGATAAATACTCCATAACCAACATATTAATAATAATTTTCTCAATAAAATAATAATGATAATAACAATAACAATAACAATAATAAGAATAATAATAACAATAATAATAATAATAAAATTCTATAAATCAATAATGGTGTATATAAACCATTATGCCCAGTCTAATTATGTCAAAAATGTACAAGGACCTATTTTATACAAATATC
Organism: Iris pallida; assembly: GCA_029216955.1. Taxonomy (NCBI): domain Eukaryota; kingdom Viridiplantae; phylum Streptophyta; class Magnoliopsida; order Asparagales; family Iridaceae; genus Iris; species Iris pallida. The sequence goes on along the minus strand of JANAVB010044620.1, from coordinate 9,439,840 downwards.
ATTGAATATAAACTAATAATAATATTTATAATACTTAATTAAGAATACTTAGAAAATATTCATTGTATTATTAAGACAGAATACGACACCATCATACAAAAATACATCGACAGAATGTCATTGGACGTCCCGCATGACTACATGGGCTTGGGCTTGGTACGGGTCCAGTCCGGGCTGGTTCGGTACCACCGGGTCGCTACGAAGTCAATAAATTTAATAATAAAATAATTAAACTATTTATAATGGCCATGCCACAACTTAGCCTGGTTTTCTTAGTTAGGACATCACTATAGCTCGACCTTTCCTACCAGGGCTAATACACTATTCAAAGCACGCCACTGCACTACCCGTGCCACTATTCTTAGTCACCTTGTACTCAATTTCTGACTATGACTAAAATTATCTACCGTAATAATAAAATAATTAATCATAATGATCTAAAATCACCATTTAAATAAAATAAATAAAATAAAAATATTTCAAAAATTTTGGGAAGGGAGGCTACAGCATGTCCTTTGTATACTTTGACTGACAGATAAAAGTTCCATTTGATGTTTGTTTGACTTGCAGTCCAAGAAAGTAACTGAGCTCCCCCATCATGCTCATCTCAAACTCGGTCTGCATACACTTAGCAAAATCTTGACAGAGAGTTTCATCAGTAGACCCAAATATAATATCATCAACATAAATTTGCACTAAGAGAATAGTGTCTTTGAAAGATTTTATTAAAAGTGTAGTGTCAACTTTCCCTTTTGAAAAACCTTTTTCAAGCAAAAAATTGCTTAGCCGTTCATACCAAGCTCTAGGGGCTTGTTTGAGGCCATATAGCGCTTTCTTGAGTTTGAAAACATGGTCGGGAAATTTATGATTTTTAAAACCAGGGGGTTGTTTTACAAAAACTTCCTCCTTAATAAATCCATTCAAGAAAGCACTTTTCACATCCATTTGAAACAGTTTAAAGTTTTAAAAGTTAGCAAATGCACAAAGCATCCGAATGGATTCAAGTCTTACAACAAGAGCATACGTCGCATCGTAGTCGATACCTTCCTCTTGGTTGTATCCTTGAGCTACTAGACGAGCTTTGTTGCGTGTAACTGAACCATCTTTATTTACTTCGTTACGAAGAACCCATTTCGTACCAATAATCGAATGATTAGCTGGCCTAGGAACGAGTTCCCAAACTTGGCTTCTCTCGAATTGGTTGAGTTCTTCTTGCATGGCAGAAATCCAAAACTCATCATTAAAAGCTTCTAAAACATTTTTAGGCTCAATTTGTGGAATGAAGGCAGTGCTAGCAATGGAGTCTCTTAATGATGATCGAGTACTTACTTCGCGTGAAACCTCACCTATGACCAACTTTTCTGGATGTGACGGCTTAAAAGAAAATTTCTTTGGCAAGCCCTCTAGAGAATTGGTTTCAGTGGTAGTATTCATCGGAGTAGAAGTTGATGCTTCAACATCATCGTCAAGAGTAGCTGCTGCATTGTTATCCTCATCAAAAGTCACATTGGTAGACTCCTCCATAATTAATGAACGTTTGTTGAACACTCTATATCTCTTGCTCTTGGCAGCATAGCCAAGAAATATACCATCGTCAGCTTTGGTATCAAATTTGCCTAAGTTGTCTTTGGTGTTAAGGATAAAACATCGACAACCAAAAACTCTAAAATAAGAAACATTTGGAGTTCTTCCAAACCAAATCTCATAGGGTGTTTTCTTCGTAATAGGACGAATGAGCACCCTATTTAAAATGTGGTATGCTATACTGACAGCTTCAGCCCAAAAATATTTCGGAAGTGAAAATTTATTCAGCATGACTCTAGCCATATCGCCAAGAATTCTATTCTTCCGTTCCACAACACCATTTTGTTGAGGAGTTCTAGGACAAGAAAACTCATGACCATAACCATTTAAACCACAAAACTTTTCAAAATCAATATTTTTGAATTCGCCTCCATGATCACTTCGGATTCGAGTAATCATGTAGCCTTTTCGTTTTGAACCCTTTTAGCAAAGATTTTGAAAACAGAAATGGCATCACTTTTGTTTGTAAGAAAGAAAACCCAAGTAAATCTAGAAAAGTCATCTACTATAAAAAAAGCGTAGAGTTTTTCACCAAGATTGGCTACTCTACTAGGGCCAAATAAATCTATATGAAGTAATTGCAAGGGTCTAGTAGTACTTAAAGTGTTTATGGAATGAAATGAGGACTTTGTTGCCTTATTCAACTCACATTCGGCACATATCGTGTCTTTTTTGAATGTGATGTCGGGCAAGCCTCTAACTAGCTTCTTAGTCGATAGCCTGGATATAGTATCCATATTGGCATGACCAAGACGCTGGTGCCACAGTAATCTCTCATCCTTGTGAGCATATAGGCATCTTTCTGTACTGTTAGTATCTCTAGATAGATAGAAAATGTAAATGTTATCCTCTCTTATCCCTTCAAAAGCGATGTCTCCCGTTGACCTATATAAATAAAGCATTTATTTTGTCCAAAGTTAATATCATATCCATGATCAGCAAGGTGACTTATGCTGAGCAGGTTATGCTTTAACTCGGTCACTAGACAGACATCCTTTATTACAAGAGAAGGAGGATGACCAATAGTACCACTACCTATGATATACCCTTTTAGGTTGTTGCCGAAGGATACATGCCCTTCTCTCTTCATCGATAGTGATGCGAAAAGATTTGCGTCTCCCGTCATATGTCGCGAGCATCCATTATCGAGAATTCACTTACTTCTAGTTGAGGAAGGAAGGTCCACCTACATCAAGAGTAGATGTGACCTTTGGTACCCATGTTCTTGAGGGTCCTGAAAAGTTAGTTTTTGGCATCCATGCATATATATTCTTATCTACTAATCTCCTAACTCTACATTGTGGTGAGATGTGTCCATGCAATCCATAATAGGTACAAATAGCATTCCTATTTATGTTAGGAGCATGTTGATGATGTCTATGTGTAGCATGATAAGAGTGGTGTGGAGCAGCATGATAATGACTATATGTAGCAGCAGGATGATGATTATATCTATATGCGGTGTGGTGGCAATTTTGTTTATGTGCAACATAGTGATGATTATATCTATGTATAGCAGGGTGATTATGTGTCACATTAGAATAAAAGTTATGAGAATAATTTCTACGTGTATGTGGTTTGTGTGCTGTATGGAAGTGGATGTACATGTAAGCATATTTGTGTACTGCAGGTGGATGACGTGTTTGACTATTTTGAGCAATGTTGTACTTTGTGTGTGTCTCATGTGATTGGGTTTGAGGTTGAGCAACCTGTTTTCCCAATCTAGTCTCTAATTTCTTAGAGGCAGCTTGCAGTTCACTAATCTTACCATTCAAACCATAAATCTTAGTAATAGAGATCTTGTGTCTATTCTTTTCTTCAGCAAGCTCAGTGTTGAGCGCTGTGATCTCTTGTGTTTGCTCTTCAATACGTGCTTCGGCATCATGTAGGCTTAATTTAAGCTTGGACACCTCATTTGCGACTTTCGTGGGTGAAGTGTCTCTAATATTATCAAGCAAAGAAGAGAGTTTTTGAATCTCGACTTCATAACTTTTGATCTTCTCCTTGGCATGTTTATATTTACTAATGACTTTCTTGTGGTCATTGAGTAAATTATTGAATGCATCGCCAAGTTCATCAAAAGTGAAATCATCGAGGGTTTCACTAGTTACCTTATCGGATGTTGCCATTAGGCATACATTGGCAGCGTCTTGAGGAGAGTCATTTTTTTCCTCGGAGTCACTAGCTTCGTTTTCATGCCAAATGCTTGTATTGGCATATTTTTTTGAGGAAGCCTTCTTGTATGGTCTCATATCGGTTGCTCTTCTTTGCGAATGGATAGTCTTTTCGGACGTGTCCAGTCTTCTTGCAGCCGTAGCATGTTGGCTCTTCTTCGTCATCTTCTTGTGGTTCCTTCTTTCTTTGATTGAAGCGAAGGAATTTCTTGAAGTTGCGGACAAGGAGAGCTTGATCATCACCTTCCGAGTTGTCGTCATCTGTCTCTTCAGGATCAGCCCTTCAATGGTGAGCTTTAAGGGCAATCTCCTTCGCCTTAGGAGCAGGCTCTTTGAAGTCTTTAAGGTCAAGCTCATGAGTCATCAGCTTTCCCATCAAGGTCTCCATGGACATTGTAGTACTGAGATCGTTTCCTTCTATGATGGTTGTCACCTTAGGATTTCAAATCTTTGGTAGCCCCCTAAGTAGCTTGCGGATCTTCTCGTGATTTGTGTATTGCTTGCCGAGAAAGGACAAGGGGTTGATGATGTCGAAGAATCTTGTAAACATTTGTGTGATCGTCGCATTTGGCTTCATCTTGAATGCCTCATATTCTTGAGTGAGACGACTTATTTTTGACTCCTTGACTTGGGTGGTTCCTTCATGCGTCACTTCTAGAAGTCTCTATACTTCGTGAGAGGTGGTGCATGTAGAGACCCTGTTAAACTCATTCATGTCTATAGCACAAAATAAAGCATTAATAGTTATCGCGTCTAGACTCACCTGTTTCTTCTTCTCGTCAGAATATTTGTCGTGGAGTTTCTCAACGAGATCACCATTGACAACTATCCTGGCGGACTTTTTGTAACCATCGGTAACAATGGTCTACAGGTCAAAGTCTAACGACTTGAGATAAAAACTCATCCTTGTTTTCCAATAGGTGCAGTTGGTTCCATCAAATAGGGAAGGCCTATGAGTGGACTGCCCTTCACCGTGATTGGAAAACATGGGTTGAGTGGTTGCCATGGATCAGCTCTATGATGTTAGTCCTTGATAAGAGAACAGAGCTCTGATACCAATTGAAGTACAGGTAGGCAACTCTAGAGGGGGTTGAATAGAGTTTATAACAAAAATGATCAATTAAAAATTTAAACTCTCTTCACCAACTAAATAATCAGAGTAAAAGAAATGCGAAAATAAAAAATAGAGAGCAAACACAGCACGGCAAGATTTTTAACCTGGTTTCCCTCGTGGAGGACTAGTCCAGGCCTGAGAACTCTAGCTTGTAATGCCCCGCTCCACGCGAGGCATTTGGTTGGCTTGTTGGATGGGATCAGAATGTTAGACCATGACTTATGTTGAGAACCAAGAGAGTTGAGACTGATGCAGTCTCTCTGAGCTGGCTGGACGGATTAAGTGTTGGAACGTGGCTCGCTGGTGGAGCTACGCTTAGGGGGAATATGTGCAACAGAATAAGAAGAACCTTTTATGCAGGCAAGTGGAACTGTCCTCCTTTATCCTTATTCCTGCATGCTTAATAAATAGAATAACGTGATGCTATAAATATGTCCCTAATGTCTCATACCTTGAATGTTGAATAATTGTGATGCGATGCTTTAGTTGCTAAATCGATAGAGATACACATGCTGGAAATTATTGAATGAATAACACATGAACTTTGAATTGCTGAACGAATCGTACTCGAACTGCTAATGTAACATGATGCCTGAGAATGAATTGAGAATGTCCCTTTTTCTTAATGTCGATAAAATGAATGAATCACTTGAATAATGAGATGCTGCGTGAATGATACATGAGAAAAGAATTGAATATGCTATTGTTCCTATGAAATGAATAAAATACTACAGGTCCCTTCGAAATGAATGAATGCTGTTGTTCCTCCTTAGAAGGAACATAATGAGAAATGTTGCAATGAATCAAACAATGAGAATTGGTGAAGATTGGGATCGTTGAGATCACCAAATGAAATGATGGGAATGATGGAAATGAATAAGTCATTGAACATGACTTTAATGAGATGAATGATGATGCACTGTTGTCTTTACTTCAATATTTTACCATGCATTTTATGTTCACAATTGAGTCGAACACGCATTCGCATGGTCATAGGACAACTTATGCATAAGTAATGGGGATATGTTTTCTCGGACGGTACCCTGGAACGTTAGGGCGACCGATCCGGCCTAGGAGGAAACATTGGCGTGCCAGTAGGGGCACGGGTTTTGCGAGACATCCTTTGGGGCTAGCTACCTTCTCTGGAGTCATCGCATTACCAATGAAGACCTATATGGCAACGTCCGTATGGTTAAACACCAGTGACCATGTAGTCAGGATGCATGCTAATGAATGTCTTATGTAGGCAGAGTAAGTATATCTGCTAACCTGTATTTGATGCAGGTATGAGGGAGTCGGCTATCGGTAAGAAATCACTTAAATATGATAATTCAATATATGTGTTGGTTTAACTTGCATGCTTACGTTCCAAATAAGTAAATGATGCTGTATGTAGCCTTTCAGTATGAGATCCTGCTTAACATGTTAAATTCAGTATGCTAGAAAGATGCCATGCTATAATCATTGCTCAAACACAACATACATGCTAAGTGATGCTTGAAGTGAGAACTGTTATAACATGTTTAAGATGTTAATGTTAACGATGCCTCAATGATGCCTTTTCATGATAACACCTAGTATGCCTCAATGATGCCTTTGTATGATAACACCAAGAATGCTAAAATGATATGTCCACATGAATGCTACTAAGAATATGTTTACATGCTTCACTATAATTATTGCCCATGAACTGTAAACTGATGCTAGGCCCCAAATAGAAAGATCATTGTAATAAATGCTTGCTTAAATGATCACTTAAATGTTGGTTTATGCGAGTGGGTTGGATTCTGCTTGCCAGTACATAGATGATGTGCTGACCCACGTTTTGTGGGCAGGTGCTTGTGCTTGGGATATTCTACATACGAAGATTGACTTGATTGGTTCCGCGACATCGAAGATTTGTTGGGCATACAGAAGCTCTCCTTGTTCAAGATGATGTCTTCTGTTTATAAATGGCATAATGTATGGAACATTGTAATCAGTTGTACCAGTGAGTTGTAAGCCAAGTTGGTTTAACGAGTTGTAATCCAATGTATCCAAGTATCAAATGTAAGCTGTATAGCATTGTTCAATTGGCTTTCAATGTAAAGTGAGATGTGTTGTAAGCATTGTATTTCATTACAAGTCTTGTACTCTTCTTCAATTATCAATAAAGAAAATAAAGTTCTATATATCTCTGTGTGACTTCAAGTTATCCTTTTATCTTCGTTGATATAAAGAAGAGATATATATTTCTATTCGATCAGAAAGATTGTCCTCATTAAATTCAATTTGTCTGCTTCTGCCGCTGCGATGTGTTCCTATTTGAAGATTATCGATTATGCACCATCTTTGCCTTGTACAAGTGCAAAACCAGACTTGTACGGCATCACGCCCAAACGAGGACGATCGATTCCAAGGGATAATTATGTGATTAAATGACTCTATGAATCGGGGCGTGACATAGCTCAGGATTGAAATCCACTATTTGTGAAATAGGGTTACAACCACGTGCCTTTTCACAGAAGAGCACGCCAAACTTCTTTCAATGATCGCTTTGGCGAAACTTGGACTTTTCCAAGTGACTTACAACTTCTTGCACTTCAAACTTCTAGCTGGATCGTACCGAACAACTTGGACGGTTGGGAAGTTTGAATGCTAAGTGGATGAGAAGGTAAGGCCCTTTAATATATAGGCTATGTAAGAGAAGAAGAAGAGAAGATTGGATGGTTTCAAATGAGAGAAACCAAGGCCTATTTATAGGGTTCGGTGTAGGCAGAATTCGGCCAGAATTCTGTATGTAGAATTCAAATTTTTGGCCGTTGGACAATAGCAGTGATCAAGACCTAAAAATCAGCACCCTATAATTTAGGGGGCAGAGTTCGGCCCGAACTCTATCTCCTATGGACAGAATGTTCTTTGTCGGCTATTTGATGAATGGGTTGATTGGGTTTTGGGCTAAGTAATCCTATAAAGCTATGTCTAGCCCAAAGTTGCTCAGCATGACCCAACGTACATCATCCTATACTCAAAAACAAATAAAAATACAGACTCCAGTATACATAGAATAATAAATCTTCAAGCAGCTTTGATCTTGATCCACTGAGCTGAGTAGATTGAATTTGAGCTCGATGTGTCACATTGGACCATGACAAATATTGTTTTGTTAATTTTCAAGATTAGGTTGACTGTGATCCTGTTTGGGTCAACAAAAATGACGGAGAATGGTCATTCTCCTTGTTAAATTGACGGAGAATGGTCATTCTCTGTCATTTTAACATGAAGAATGGCTATTCTTGGTCAATTTAACACGAAGAATGGCTATTATTGGTCAATTTAACAAGGAGAATGACCATTATCCGTGGTTTTAGCACAGAGAATGGCCATTCTTCGTGGTTTTAGCACAGAGAATTGCCATTCTCCTTGTTAAATTGATGGAGAATGGCCATTCTCCGTCATTCTAATACGGAGAATGGCTATTCTTTGTCAATTTAACAAGGAGAATGACCATTCTCCGTGGTTTTAGCACGGAGAATGACCATTCTCCGTGGTTTTAGCACGGAGAATGACCATTCTCCGTGGTTTTAGCACGGAGAATGGCCATTCTCTGTGATATTACCACAGAGAATGATCATTCTCCTGCATTTTATGGCCAGTTGAAACTTTGAAGGGCCATAACTTTTGACTGGGAGGTCGAAACGAGGCCCGGTTTGTCGCAAAGGAGCGTATTTTCGAGGAGCCGAAGATTAACGATTTTTTCATTAGTCGGCCTTTCAAAATTTTAGAATCGCAAAAAAATGATGTTTGGACCTCCGTTTTAACAATTTTACTGTTTGTCGAGATTTTCGAAAATTTTCGACGAGTTTTTGAAGTAAGGTTTGATGATTTTTGAGGAGAAAACCTAAATTCGAAAGTGAGCAGCGTATGGAAGAAGAGGAAGTATCGAAACGTTTTTTTAAGAGTAGTTTCGTGGGTGTTTTCAATAAATTAGAGTGAAGGGCAAAAATGTCATTAGGAACTCCCTTTATATATTTTTTGCTAATTCTGGACACACGATGAAATGTTATTGTGCGGTGGATTTTTCATAAAACTTTTTCGTTTTTTGGACATCTCATAAATTTTCCTATTAATTTTAGCTTTAATGTTAATTTAAATTTAAATTTGTTTTGTCATCTGTCATGTCAGATGATACGTAAGCTGTCTTATAAGGAGATATAGTTTGGAAAAATATTTTAGATGGACAAATAATATTTTTCTTTAATAAATTAAACTACAACATAAATGTACTTGAAACAAATTTTTATGCATAACATTACAGCAGTACCCCCCAAAACTATGGAGGAACCATGGAGCAATATGGATGGACCAAATCAACAAGCCGGCCACACGTGGGTCCCATGACCAACGATCACGCGGAGATCTAAAAAAACAAAAAAAAGTATATTCAGAAAGGCCCTTCTTTTATTTACAATTTTCACAAGCTAAAGTCGTTTCCTTACATTACATGATTCACATTGATTCTCCTTTGGGTTGAAGTTGAAGCCAAGAAAAGAAAGGAGTAGCATCACTCCATTACATTCCTCCCATTCCATTCCTTTTTAGTGCACTTTCCTTCTCCTTTCCTCAACCATTGATAATATTCTTTAGAATAGAAAAACACACATGCATACATACATAGCCTCTTCTTCCCATAGGAAAAAGAGGGACAACAAGAAGAAGAGGAGCTGCTGAATCCATTGAAACAGAGAGTATGTATTTCCACATATAGGAGGAGGTTTGGATTCTATTATTTGCTGGGTTTAAGTGAGTACGTATTTCCACATATAGGAGGTTTGGATTCTATTATTTGCTGGATTTTTTTTTTTTCGATGTCCGGCATAACGCAAGCAATTTTGTGTTGCTGTGTTGCTTAACTTTTGGGTCCAATATTTTTAATTTTACACATACTCACCTTTTCGCGGTTCGATTTGAAAACTGTCCGTCCACCTATATTTTTTCTCCTAAAGTATCGTGGTGTGCATTTCAAAGTACTTCTAGAAGATTCAATTTTCCTATGTCGTATATTTGGTGTGTGCGCGCGTGAGTGTGCACGTGTATTAGTATAATATAAGTATACGACTCTAGATTATGTCACAACCATGGGCGGAACTCAGTGTAGGGCTGGGGTGGGCCAATTTTTTTTTTTTTTCATATATAATTTTTTTTTTTTTTTGGTATTTTTTTTTTGTAAGTCCGACTATATCTAGTCCACCCTAACCTATTCCAGCCCACTCCAGTTCTGATTTGGTTTCTGATTCCGTCCTTGGTCGGAGTTTTTGTGTAGCGTTGGGAATTTTTAACGAATTTTTGCTGCACATCTTCATGTGTGTGACCTTTGAAATGCTAGGGACAATTATTATTTTCTTTGAACTTGATACACGTGGAGTTTTGAGGTTTTATATGGAAAAGAAAATGTTACATGTAGAGGTGATCATGTTAGTTTTTTCTTGGTATTTTGAGATAAGACTATAAGAGGCTTTGTATATATTATCTTTGAAATGGCTAAGGGTCACATGTCCGGATTTTATATTTGTTGAGCTTTTGAAATGGCTACGGGGAAGAAACTCGTGTATAATATGTTGCTTCCTCTTTTCTCCAAATTTTGACTCTTCAACGGGAGAGAGTCAGAACTCGTGTTCATAAGAAAGAGGAAGAAAAGTAGTAGGAGAAGAGCTTTGAATAGATTGAACAGAGAGTATGATCACAAATTTTTTTCTTCTTTTTCCCCGAAATTGATATATTAGTATCTTCTTTTTGATATATTAGTATCTTCTTTTCTCATATGTCTATATGTATCATTTTTTTTATGTGGATTTGATGAACCGAAGAATGGTCGCCTATAGAGTTTGGATTCATTTTCTGCTGTTTTTCTTAATTATCTGGGTATTTTGTGAAGGGTCAGCCACAAATTGGTGCTTTGTAAATGTTGCATGGAAATAAATGTTTGAAATAGTTGGTCTGAATTTTTGATTTAGTCAGTTTGAATCTTCCTGTCCGTACCATTGAAAGACTATTCGCTTGATACAGTGATTATTCGCTCCTCTCTGTTCATTTCCATATCCCGACCTCCACAGGATCGCATGCCTCCTCTCTACCACTAGGCTAGAGGCACAATATTATATATATATATATATATATATATATATATATATATATTGGAAGAAGGTTAATTGTATTGATAAAACTAGTTACATGTCATCCCTTTGAGGAGGGAGTCAAATTTGGGATCAACCCTTTTACATCAAACTCAATGCTAAGAAGGACTCCAGTAGGTGAGGTAGTAAGTCCGGCAAATATCATGTTGTTCTTTCCTTCCAGATATGCCACACTGTCGATGTTGTCGAAGACGAGCTTCCTTGAACCAAAGCAAACATCGACGTTGAACCCCTATGATGTTTCCAATGATCTATGTGTGTTGCAAAGAATTGGTATTCCTCAGCCCCAGCATCCTTCGTTGCGCCTGCCAAACTTTCTAGGAGTAGGAGCACTCAAAGAATAGGTGTTTCATAGACTCCGGCCGCTGGCCACATAGCACACAACTAAGGTCTAGAGAAAGGACCCTGAATCGGTGAAAACGGTCCCGGGTAAGAAGTTTACCTAGCAGAAGCTTATATATGCAATATTAAAATTTTCTCGCAATACCTCTCTGTCATACGATATCAGCATACTCCCACGTGTCGAAATGCTCCCGAGTCTGATCATATACCGGCCTGAAAAACAAACTATCCCGTATGACTGACATTCCACCTCTAGATGCCCCGATCTACGTCTCCAGAGATCGAGATCTGACGAATGCAATTAGCAAGGTTTACCGGGATATGTAGGTCTAGGTCGGCCAGCTGCCACGTATCCATGTTGATGATACGGCTGACCTGGCTCCGCCAAGAAAAAGGAGCCCTTCCCTGGACACCATATATATATATATATATATATATATATATATATATATATATATATATATATATATATATATATATAACGGATAAATAGTGGTTTGTGTGACCATATGGATGAATCCAGGAATTCTCTTCTTTTTGTGTGACTATATTTGTGAGATCTGGAGCCATTACGGCACCAAGTTGGGTTGTCGTATATGCAAAATAGGGATCTTTCGGAGGTCTTGAATGAAATCAAAGCTCAAAAAGAAAAAGGGGTAGGAGTGTATAGACGGATTCGCCTTATTTTTAGGGCTATAGTCTGGCACTTGTGGAGGGATCGAAATAGACGTATCTTTGAGGGCGTTGCCACCAGTAGATATGTTGTACAAAGAATCATAGAAACTGATATAGATATCCTTGACCCTAGATGACATCATTTTGAGATCTGGACAGGATTATAGTTTTGTAATATTATGGTCCTACCAATAATATTTACCTTTTTCGAAAAAAAACTATTATATATATATTGAGGAAACAAAGTAATTTAGGGAAGGAAGCAAAAGAGGAAAACCAGGACCAAGAAATTAAGTTTCATAAGAGAGCATCGTCTGGTGCGACTTAGGCTTGAGGTTCGAGTCATGGAACAACCTTTCCATACATATGTAGGTAAGGTTATATATATCTTGATCCTCCCTAAACCTTACATCCCACACTCTTTCTTCTTTCGTTTCAAGACCTAATAAGGCCTTCTTCAAAAGCTTTTCAAATCACAACATAAGGCAGACCGGGTAACATTAGAGTTGATAAAGTGCGTGCCACACTATGACATCCAATAGCAGAGACAGGAATCAAGCTTGCATCTCCGTCTTGGCTAGAATCCTTCTTATCTTTCTCCTACAAGCCAATCATGCAGTCTAGCTCTACTTGACTACGATATATCTTGTTCTTGTTTTGTTCGATCACGAAGAGGGATAAACGAAGCCTCGTGGCGCACTGTAACGCACATTCCTATTCATAATCTTTATGATTCAACACCGCAACCATGTCACCCACAAATTCCCTATTAACGGCACCTGGCCTGAACTTTCCGGCCTTGTGGTCAGGAACTCCGTGCACGTCTCTTCACCGATACGAAAAGACGGATGTTCCATGTCATCTGAATTCCTTTCTGCCTAGAGAATATGATAAAGGTTGCTGTTATTCTATATTGGCCTGTCTTTTAAAAGAATCTGATAAAGGTAACTGTTATTTTATCTGGCTGGTTTTCTTAGAGAACCTTATTAAGGGGTGGTGTTACTTTTTATCTGTGTAGTTTGATTCTCAGGGAAGTACTTCTGAGTGTTGAAATTGCTAGGGGCAGTAAGTATTTATATCAAATAGATCTTTATTATTGGGTCTGAATCTTTTCTTTTGTCCTTCATTTTTAGAGAATTAAGAAGATTTTGATAAGGAACCTGTTGGTCTCTATGAAAGCTGATAGATGGTCTTGTTTCCTCATGTAGACATATTATTCATGGAGGTTTTATGGAAGAAGAAAAAGTTCCACATAGAGTTTGAATCCTTTTTCCCTTTTTTTTTCTTAGAGAAATCTAGTAAAGGATCTTGATATTGTATCTCGGTAGCTTGAAGGCTTTGTTACGTTTGTAAGGGTCAGAAGCAGCATATCTTATGGTTCAGTTATAAAAGAGCTTGGTCTAGTAAGTAGTGTATCATATATAATTTTTCATATAGGGGTAATTTGAAGATGAGGGTTTTGGATTTGTCATCAGTTTACATGTTGAGCTTCGACCTGCTTGAGACAGTCAAGATCAGTCCCAATTTCTGATTCTCCCTATGGAGGTTGATAGATGCTCTTATTTCCTCGACTGCGAATATCCACGATTAGTCTGTTTTGAGATGATAAGCTTGAGTTTGCATTTCCCTTTTTTCCTCTTTTTATTTTAGAGAATCGAATGAAGGGCCTTGTTGTTCCATCAGCAGGGGTATGTATTAGTGATGAGGGGTTTTCCTATGTTCCTAGGATGCCAAGGCATCATTTTCTACACTTGTTTGGTTGCTTGAGATATGATGAACTGTTGAGAGAGGAGATTTGAGTAGCTTAGGTCTCAGAAATTTACAACTTAACATGCAACTTTTTGTGCTTATTTTCCCAAAACTCGGTAATTGTTTTCCTATACTGAGTTTGCAACATAGTTTTTCGTTTTCTCAAAGAATCTTGGAAAGGGTTTTTTGACTAGGTTTCTAGGCAGCTTTTGAAGGATTTTTTTTTTATCTTTTGAATTCTTGATTCCTATTATTTGGGATTTGATATTTTGTACCCTCCATCTTCTTGATTTAGGCTAGCACAACAAGATTGTAAAGGTTTTTCTCTCTCACTAGCCATGGAGGGTAAAAGGTGACACAGCACAGAAACAACAATCGCCAAAACCACCGACCTGATACGAGGGCTGTCACCTCAATCCTCAAACAAAGAATTAGAAAAGAGAAATAACTCTTACTGATAACTCAAACTAATAATAAGCAACTTGTTTGTTCCTCTACTAAAATTCCTGTTTTTTCGAGCACTTTCTGCAGAGAACCATAATTCAGGTTGGCCCTGACCAGCAAAATACCGGCCAGGGACCAGAATTCTGGTCAGGCTCTGTTTCAAACATACGATCCATGAGCTTTAGACTTTACTCCTCATAGAACATAGGGTTCATGAGCATTAAGCTGTCTTTGTTCTCGTACTATTTATTGGTTATGACTCAAAGAGATCCCAATAAAATTAACATTATCAGGAGTTTAGTAAGAGATTAAGGAGAGCATGTGGGTGAGATTAATCTTCATGAGAACCAGGCTGTCATTTGTTCTTAGTATCGGTTTGATTTGTGAATGATCCATTAATTTGCTCTGTTTTTTATGCTTGTAGTGTATCCTCGAGTAAAGGTGAGACAAGAGATGGAGAGAGTCTCAGTAGAAGAAAAGGAAACATCACGTGTATTAAGAATAGTAGAATCGCTCTCTCTAGAGAACCATTCATTTCCAAGAATTCTGGTCCCAAATCAAGGTAAAGAGTTTTTTACTTGATCTTTATGTTCGACAATTTTAGTGCTTTCAATGTCTATTGAGCATATGTTATAATCGAAAGCTATAGTTATTCAGATTGTATAGAAGAAATATGTCAGCGGAAATAAACCCAAAAAATCAGACAATATCTCAGAGAAAATTTATAACTACAAAGACAATGATTTACGTGGTTCGGCCAAGATGCCTACTTCCACAGACGATGGTGATTTAGTTCTACTAAGAAGAAGAAAATGAATTACAATAGCTCTCAACGCTTCTCTCCTTGCACTCAAGAACTCTCTACCACAAAGATAAAAAAAAAAAATCTAACTTTTGTGTTGAACTTATTCAACAACTTTAGCTCTCTTGTATTGAACTTGTTTAACATTGTATTAATAGGTTCCATATCATATTTTCTTGACCTGCCTAACACAACGTCAAGGCCCTACCCTAACAAACAATGAAAATAAAATCCTTGGTTTAGAACTGTGCTCCTTTATTATCCCATTTTGATGATGATTGACACAATATCAACAATAGAAATTTGCTTCTTAGCCAACACTATCATATGTTTCTGCAATTTGTTGGTGGCTTCTGCATATCGCACTCCAGATAATTTAAACATTGTATGATATCTTGTAATGTACATTAGACTCAGCTTCATCCAGCTTCATACCAATAACTTTGAGTTATATGAAATGGTATAAGATGTTATTGCGTTAGCTTCATCCAGCTTCATACCTACTACAGACACTTGTGTACACCTTACTCTTTCAGCTGACTCTAAAAGCCTTTGATGAACCAGGCGAACATACTGAATCTTGCCATAAGTTTCATGTTGCAATGACAAACTTGACAAAATGGTCATCAAAAAGTGCTTTAAAATGAAGTTACACTGATGATTATCCTTTTCTTCCAGAACATAACTGCAAGAGCGATCCTCGTCCACCTCATGCAAGGGTTTCAACCTCTCATCTTAAGAATCCATCGACGCCTCCAGTTGATGCATGCAAAGGTTTCTATTCTTTTATATGACCGGGAACAGTATGTTGCATTATTATTAGACTACTAAAGTACTTCTTGCATCAGTATAAGTAAAATTTTGACCATACATAAAGATTTTATATGAATAATAGGGAAGAATGATAAAGAACTTGACGGGGATAACAAGACCAACATCAGAGCTAGTTCTGTTCCACGGCCTCGGGCTGTCTTGTCAAGTCCAGGTAACAAAATTTCCTCTAGAATATTGCCTTCTTTTTTCCTTTCCCTCTAGTGTAAAAGCATTAATTTGTAAACATGTCATGTAGCTCGTTCCCTTATTGAAGCTTTCAGTAAGGAGCTTCCTTGTAGAGCATATCTTAGATGTGAAAACTGTGAGTCTCATTCACAATGGGAATCCATTAGGATAAGTCATGCAAGTTGTGAGGAATTCAAGCCTTTCGATCTTCTCTCTGTATCAGCATTTCCATCTTGGTTCTCAAATTTCACAGGAAAATTCTTTGTATCGACAATTTTGTCGTGAAAGATTTAGGTTATGTTGGTTGAATTGTTTGGATTATATCAATCCTCGGAAAATAGATGAATTTGAATTCCAATAAAAATTATACTACAAAAAAGTCTTTATACCCAAATTTTTGGTGTCAGGCTGTTTGAATCCTCTTCTTGATAGCTCTTAGAGATTCAATGTGTCAGATCATAGGTTAGAGTCCAGGTGTATTGCATCTATTCCAGGTTTCTATCGCAAGTCCATTAGCATAGAAGTTTGAAATTACGAGGTCATAAGAACAGATTGGTCTTTCCATGGTGCCTTCTAAATGTTCGTAGATCATCGACAGCTTCTCTCATCAGAATGGGGCTGGGTACGGTGCATAAGAAGGCTCCATAAAAGAATTGACAAAGGTTTTTATGACTAGTTAGTTATTAACCTGAAGTCAACTCTCAATATTTCGTAGATCGCCAGTTATATGTACAGGAAAGGGCTTGAAAAACGATTGCACGTGTTGTGTTTCATGTCAGTTTGTGTGTAAATATGTGTAGTCGAGAGTAGAACTGTGGCGCTGGTGCTAATTTATCCCTATGTGCTTTCAGATAACGATGGAATAATTGGTACCCAAAACCAAAGAATTAGAGAGCGACGAACACCTCTTGGACGGCAGACAACAAGTATGTGTCATAACTTTGCTCTTTCCCTTAAAATTTGGACCAGAAATGTATGTTTTACTGTATTTCTTTTTCTTTTCTTAATTTGCTTTTCAGATGGTGATAGCATAACTGCTCTTAGAAGTCAGGTAAGCAGAGAGAGGACGCTACTAACCAAACTGCAAAGTTCCGCGCCAGCACAAGGTAAACCTAGTATCAAAGATGCCACAGTGGAGAGTCCTCCCAGCACAAGAAAACCTACCAAGAAAGCTATCAACAACAGCACGCCAAGAGAGAGACAACCAAAGACATCAGGACAGAGACAGAGACCACCCTTTACATTGAGATTTTCTGATTGAATCGATACACTAGGACTGCAGCCAATAATTTCCTCTGTTTAATGCGTTGCCTAAGATGGCGGATAGTGGCTTGTAAGTGTCGAGAGTACAATGCCTAAGATGGCGGATAGTGGCTTGTAAGTGTCGAGAGTACAATTCCTGGAGTGTGTACAAGTGTGTTGAGTTATATAAACTTTAGTAAGACTGAATATGCGAGAAGAAATAAAATTCAAGCGCCTCTCAGTAGAGTACATCTCGTCAAATTTCACTGTTTGGATTGTTTGATTTTACCCCCTGCGTTCCTTGAAACTTCTGCATTGTTTGGTCGCATCTGTGGCAATGGCGTCACGTATCTTGAGATCCTGATGATGTGTGACGAGATACCTAAACAATCTTGATACTGTGGGATGAGCTACCTAAATATATCAAGCTTCCTTGCAGGGTCAATTTTAGACTGTTGGATGCTTGGATCTTAGTTTTTATGACAGCATCACTCAGTTTTACGCTTATTTATTTAACTTCTTATGTTTGGCTAACAAGGGAATTTGGCAGGTTCCAACTTCCATTGTGGTTCTTGCCTTAAACAACACTTGCAAACTGCTGCAATAGCCCTAATTCAGTAGGTAACCCTAGTGACACTCGTAAAGTTAAAAAAATATCAAACACCAAAACTAATATCGTTGTTTCATCTTGCAACTTCTCGAAGACCAATATAAAAATTTATGTTCATTGTAAATGTGACCTAAACAAGGATCCTCAACAATTCTAACAATAGTGTGCCATTCTCAAGCAGGATGTGCTAACTACCAACATCATAGGAAGCAACAACCATCCTCCTGCACACTTTCCATGATATAATATTTGAAATAATACAGTGAACGCATTTCACAGAATATTTATTTGCTGTGACGTAATACTCCAGCATGCAAAACTCTTCATAGTATATTAAAAGATACTCGATAAAACCCAAAAGGCAAATTCTTCATAGTATATTAATAAGCAGCCTAATCTCAATCATTGATATATATATATATATAGCCATATGAATCACTCAATGCTCACGCTAACTGTGTGAACCAATAGTATCGCTTGAGATCAAAGTTTTATATTCTAGCAAATTTAAACAAACAAAATTGTGCTCAGTACTTCAATTCTGCCAAATCAAAATCCATGGAATAGAAAAATTAAAAAGGAAATGTTGCTTCCTGACACCCATCGAGACTAGAATGTTGCTGCAGCAGCAGTTCTATTCTTTGGAGCTGCCACAGTGCCTACAAAAAGAGAGAATTGTTAACATAATGCCATACATACTTAAAAAACAGCAGTTCGAGGAATCTGAACATTGTTACCTATGATTACAGTTAAATGAGAAGGCCCAAATAAACATTGCTACTGCATAAATACCAAACTGGAACCTGTTGGGGTTCTTTTAATTGAAGATTTTGCAATTATCTTAATAAATTGCTTTATGTTATTAGCATCTGAAGTAGGGAATATCAAGCCACACCAACTGGCAGACGGTTCAAAGAGCTTCTTTGTAAAAAGTACATACTGATAGTGCTTATTAATCTTTCATGCATTAAGGTGCTAAAGTAATAATATGCATAGATAATGCTACATCTGACCGCCAACGTCACATAACTATAGTAGCTAGCCTGAGTAGCCTCTAATAAAAAGAACCAACAGCTGAATGATCCATGTACTGGTAAGTTATAGCATCGGTGCCCTATTGCTCACGAGTTCTAAACAAACTTAAAAGGAGGAGAGGGAGTTGGGGATCTACCTTCTCTGAAGTTGGTCTTAAACCTCTTTGGCACATTACGAAGATACCTCATCCTTCCAGTGCCCGTTGTCTTCCTTCTGATGGCCTTCACACTCCAGTTATCTGTTTAATCATCATAATAGTAAATAGAAAATGGCTTAATAATTAGATACAAACAAAGGAAACAGAAAAGATATTATGCAATCAAGGAATCAGTATAACCAAATAATAATTTGAAGAAAGCTTAATATGACTTAGCCGATGCGAGGACAAACCACCCTGCTGGTACTGAATTCTACAACTATTAACGAAGTCAAAAAGTTGTCACCATGACGAATGCCTATGAGAAGAAAAACCTTCATGTGGCTCATGGTATTGACAGGAAAGTAAGAATGCCCCCTTAAAATATACTAAATTCGGAAAGAAATTCAGAAATAAAAGGAGCTGGGCGAATTATACTAGTGTCATTTGCAACACTGGGGTGAAAGTTTTACACAACTGTCACATGAACTCCGTATGTAAACCATATAAGAAGGCATACAGAAACAAAAGATGAAAAAGAATTGATTAGAGTTAGCTATTCGAGGACTTTGCTGACAGAATGAAGAGGAGCCTTCATTCTTAATATATTCAAAAAAAGAAAAAGGATAAAGGATAAAAGAGTAAGGAAGTAGGGGATGACCCATCTATAGATCTTGTTAAGTGTAGTGTACACCTAGAGATGACAAAGAATACCTAAGGGGGGAAAACCATTCAATGTTATAAATGTTGTATTCAACATTATGAACAACTGTGATAAACATGAACTTGTTCATGCACACAGGTAACAAGTGTCGAAAGTACTTTCTGTTTCCAATTTAAATATATCAACTATCTTAAGCTCTATACTTAAGAAATTCAGAAATAAAAGGAGCTGGGCGAATTATACTAGTGTCATTTGCAACACTGGGGTGAAAGTTTAACACAACTGTCACATGAACTCCGTATGTAAACCATATAAGAAGGCATACAGAAACAAAAGATGAAAAAGAATTGATTAGAGTTAGCTATTCGAGGACTTTGCTGACAGAATGAAGAGGAGCCTTCATTCTTAATATATTCAAAAAAAGAAAAAGGATAAAGGATAAAAGAGTAAGGAAGTAGGGGATGACCCATCTATAGATCTTGTTAAGTGTAGTGTACACCTAGAGATGACAAAGAACACCTAGGGGGGGAACCATTCAATGTTATAAATGTTGTATTCAACATTATGAACAACTGTGATAAACATGAACTTGTTCATGCACACAGGTAACAAGTGTCGAAAGTACTTTCTGTTTCCAATTTAAATATATCAACTATCTTAAGCTCTATACAGGTTATAGAGTACAGTAAAAAAGCCTCAAGCAACAAAAATAATGGAGGACCAATCAGCACATAGGTCTTGTTTTGCGATTTGAAACTATTGGGTGTATTTGTTTTAATTATTCATGCACATGGGTGCACATTGCTATTTTCTAGTATTAGCTATATTTGATAGTTCTAAGTAGGATTGGTTTTATTTGGTAATGTTAAGATTAATTTCTTAATGGCCAAGCACTGGAAGGCTATAAAAAAAATGTGATATTTTGTTTTAATTCAATGAGAAATATATTTTATGAGTTTGCCAATAAACCATAAAATATGGAGACTTGAATTCTTCATATATACTTTTGTGTACTCTCATGATAATCCCAAATTGTTTATCTTCTTCAATTATCTTCTCTACAAAAGCCTACCACACAATTCATATATCCTAGTTTTCACTATCCCAAAATCCTTCTCCGAATTGCTATAGTTCCGGTTTGACACAGTACCATTTGTCACGGTCCTGATTTGCTACATTATTTAAAATCCCTTTCATCAACTTTCAAACCACTATTCCTCCATATTTTCATAGCCAAAAAACATCACAACTTCGTATGTTTTGCACTCTTTGCAGACTCGAAGCTTACATTTGAAATTGTTATTTTTGTTATTTGCTAGGGTCATCTGGTGATATATTACTGATAGTCATCATTCAGAAATAGCTTCCGCAAAATATCAGATGTTAGTTTCTGAATCGAGAACCCATTAGTTTGCCATGTCAGTCTTCTCCTGCATCAAAAACTTAAGTCGCTTCTTCCTGGTCGAAGAAACAATTCATAACCATCTAACCTCCCCCCAAAAGGCACAAACACGGTTCAAGGAGAATGTGGCTGATAGGAGATCCCTAGTTACATATACTCCCTGCACCCTACTAGCAACTCCAGTGAGGCCGACCATCGTGTGATTCTCCTAGTTTCAGACAACATAACAGGATATTTAAAACTTCAATTTTGTATCACAAGAAATGAAAAAGCGGGAATGACTGAAAAGGGGGAATGGTACATTCACTAGTAAAGAAAAGAAAAAAACTATGATCAGAGTTGCACATAACAAATATCCTTTCAACGTTATCTTATTTTCCCCACTATCATTATTATGTTTATTCTTCAACATTAATACTTTTCACTTAGGGCCTGTTTGGTAGACGAAAACTTTTAGAAACTAATAAACTTGGTTTCTAAAAACCATAGTTTGCGATATCGGACGATACCAATCCGATACAGCCGATGTCGATACGATTTGGCATGTCCAGATCCGATACCGACCGATATTGATCTATACCAACATTGGAGCTCTCTTTTCCAATCAACTCAGTAAAGAAAAATTAAACGAAAAAGACCAATCAACAAGGGTGTAAAAGAACAGTATGGTTGTAAAAGTATGTAAAAAAAAAAAAAACTTATCTATCGGAGATGAACCAAACGGCAAGGGTGACTACTATTTCATTCTGTTTCACTCAATTTCATTCAAAACTATCAAGAAACGACAAAGAAAATACTGCTCAAATGTATATAAAAAAATTTCTAAAATTGTAATACTTATTTTCTTTTCCATCCCAAAAAATTTGATACTCAGATTCAAAACTGCAGATACTGCCGGTATCCCGATACCACCGATCTTGATACTCATAGGAAGGGTCCGATACAGATTCCTATACCGATACTGCGAACCTTGCTAAAAACCTAAGGAAACTATGTTTTCAATTTAAAATATTATTTGTTTTGTAGAAACTACAAGATATAAATTTGTAGCTAATAATGACATGGTAACAGTAAAAAAATGATAACATAAGGGATTAAAAACTGGGTGTTTGCTTTTTTAAAAATCAATAATAATAAAAAATAATCCATATTGTTTCTCATGAGTTTCCATCCATTTGAAAGGAAACTAGAACTAGTATTTTGCACTTTTGTGGTGGGTCCTACAACTTCCTAAACTAGTTTCCAACTCCCAAACAAGCAACTAAACTGAAACTAGCTCTACTTTCATACGCTTTCATAGTTTCCTTTCCATTTGCTGAACAGGCCCTTAGCTATGTAGAACTCCAAAACCTAGGCCTTGTAATAAGAGCCAAAACATAAACCTTTGATAAAGCTTAATTGATGATTACTGAACAACTGTTTTCTCACTTGATGAATCGTAAAATAATATTAAAAATAATGATTGATAACACTCAAATTGACATTAGCTTCGATGTTATGGGTTGAAAACAACATCAAATAATTATGAAATAACTTCTTTGCACCTTTACATTCCATGGCTACAAGTTAGCATAACACACTACTACAGATCCATAACCAAAAAATTGCACCTTTGACCAATCTTAAAAAATTGAATGTTAGCAAAATAACCAATTAAATCACAAACAAGCAAATATTAGCAAAAACAAGATAAAATTACCCATAAAAAACATTTCCCATTTCAATTCAAAAATGACTCCACCGTATCACTAAAATCCCATGTACATACATAACCAATATCAAAGCTGTCCAGCAAAACGGAAGAAAAGAAGTAAAAAAAAATCACTTTTTTTTATTTTTCCCACTTAAACAACATCAAAATTGCTCTTTTAGGTTATATTTGCAATCAAAAAGGAACAAAAGCAGTAAAAATCACATTTTTATCACTTGAACAACATCAAAATTACTCCTTCATGGTAGATTTGCAGCAAAAAGTGAATTAAAGAGAACAATGGAAGCTCACATTTGCGGATACGGGCCGCGGGGAAACCGCAGGATCCGCACCGGCTCTTCTGGAGGTGGAAACTCCGGCGCCCGCAGCGTACGCAGAGCGTGTGCGTCTTGTTCCGACGCTTCCCGAAGCTTCCGGTACCCTTGCCCTGCAAAACCCAAGAGGAAAAAAAAAATTAGGGTTAGGGTTAGAGTTTTGGGGAGAAGATTATGATTAGGGTTTCGGTGGAGGAAGTACCATTTTTTGAAACGACCAGGTGGAGGTGACGGCGGCGGAAAATAAGAGACTAAAAACCCTAAAACGCTCCTGGTGTTACTATATATAGTAGACATATATCGGGGTTTTGCTGGCAAGTTACACTATCGGGTTCATGCCCGATTTAAGGTTTGAAATGTTAGTAGATTGTGAAAACCTTTAGGCCTCGTTTGGTTCGCGGAATGGAAGGGAAAGGAAATCAATTTCTTGTCATTTCCTTTCCTTTGGAAAATTTTATTTTCCATTGATTTTCCTTTCCGGTGTTTGGAAATGCCAAGGAATATGGAAAGGAAAGTGATTACTTCAATGTGGAAAAGTGATTCCTTGCTTGGATGGATAGAATCACTTTCCCCCCTAATTTTCCTTCCATTGGGAATCACTTACCTTTCCTCCTCAATTCCTTTGGCACCCAAACATAGGAAAGTAATCACTTTCCTTTCCCAACCCGGAGATTCCGCGAACCAAACGAGGCCTTAGGGGGCGTTTGGTACGCGGTATTTTTTTTTATTTTCGGAAAAATTTAAGATGGAAATCTATTACCACGTTTGTTTGGCTTATAAAAAATTTATTTCCGGAAATTATAAATACTCGGGTAAATAGTTTACCCACAAAACATGGGAATTC
Source organism: Iris pallida (assembly GCA_029216955.1). Classification (NCBI taxonomy): domain Eukaryota; kingdom Viridiplantae; phylum Streptophyta; class Magnoliopsida; order Asparagales; family Iridaceae; genus Iris; species Iris pallida. The sequence continues at coordinate 9,415,826 of JANAVB010044620.1, read as the reverse complement.
TACCCCTTGAGAATAGGTGGGTATTTTTTTTTTGCCCGGGCAAAAAAAAATTGTCCAAATTTTTTTTCTTCTTTTTTGATCAATTTTGATTAGTTTTGAATTTTTTTTTCTTTTTTTGTCGTTTTTATCGTTTTTTTTTGTCATTTGTACCATTTTTTGTCGTTTTAAGTAATTTTTTGTCGTTTTTACCCATTTTTTGTCTTTTTTGATTATTTTTTGTCGTTTTAAGCGATTTTTTTGTCGTTTTTACCCATTTTTTGTCTTTTTTCTTGAGTATTTTTGTCGTTTTTATCGCTTTTTTGTCATTTTTTGTCGTTTTTACCAATTTTTTGTCGTTTTTACCCATTTTGTCTTTTTAAGCAATTTTTTGTCGTTTTTACCCATTTTTTTTTTCCTTTTTTGTCACTTTTTGATTATTTTTTGTCGTTTTATCGCTTTTTTGTCGTTTTTACCCTTTTTTGTCGTTTTAAGCAATTTTTTGTCGTTTTTACCCATTTTTTGTCTTTTTTGTCACTTTTTGATTATTTTTTGTCGTTTTTATCCAATTTTTGTCCTTTTTGTCGCTTTTTTTGTCAATTTTTGTCGTTTTAAGCGATTTTTTGTCGTTTTTGTAGTTTTTTTTTTGTTTTAATCGATTTTTGGTCGTTTTTGTCGTTTTTTTTCGCTTTTTGGTAATTTTTACTGATTTTATGTCGTTTTTTATCATTATTATCGCTTTTGCCGTTTTTTGTCGTTTTTGTCGCTTTTTGGTTATTTTTTGTCGTTTTAACCGATTTTTTGTCATTTTAACCGATTTTTTGTAATTTTTTGTCTTTTTAACCTTTTTTTTTGTCATTTTTGCCGCATTTTGGTTTTTTTGTCTTTTTTACCGATTTTATGTCGTTTTTGTCGTGTTTTGGTTATTTTTGTCGTTTTTTGTCTTTTTTTGTCATTTTTGTCGTTTTAACCGATTTTTCGTCGTTTTTCATCGTTTTTTTCGTTTTTTGTTATTTTGTCGTTTTTACTGATTTTTTGTCGTTTTTACCATTTTTTTCGTTTTTACCGATTTTTTTTTCCTTTTTACCGGTTTTTTTATATTTGTTCATTTTTTTCATTATTATTAGTTTTTATTTTTTTTTCCGGGAATATTTATATTGTCACCAAACATGGGAATGTAATTTTCCCGAAAATTTAATTCCTTGGAATTTGATTCCCGGGAATATAGAATTCCCGGCTATATAGTATTCCGCATACCAAACGCCCCCTTAGCTAGTTTGGGACTGCTTATTTAGGGCTGTAAAATGGACAGGACAATCCGTTGTTCGTCCGAGTCCGGCTCGGTAAATGGTTTGACCGCCGGTCGTCCGATTGAACTAACGGACAGAGTTTGAACATTTTTTTAGGTCCGTTTAGTAATCGGACCGGACTCGGACATATATATGTCCGGCCCGATATGTTCGTGGGCCAATAATGGATACTCCATTCCTTCCATATTTTATCCACTGTGGTCTATGGGTGGACCGGTGGAGTCATATGACTCATAGTCATGAGTTGTGGCAGTGAAACAAAATCGAATTTGTCCAAACTCCAAGGGTTATATAGTAAATTTATTTACTTTTAGGTTATGGTCACACATAACCAAGTCACAGCTGTTCTTTCCAAAAGCAAGCACCAGCCACCAAATAGCCAAATAGGAAGCACGTACAAGTGAGTCAATTTAGGTTATTCAACTTATTCTCCTTTATTTCCATACCAAATAGGAAAGCAATTACTAAATAGCAAGCTCCAGCCTCCAGGCTTCCAGCCACCAACCACCGACGACGCCTCGGTTCCTCTTCTTCCTCAATAATCACGCAGAATTTATCGGGCCTTGGCGAATGGCGATTCAGTTTCCAACAACGGTAATTCGACTCTTCATCTTCTCCTTGATTTTCTCCATTGCTCATAAATTCTACAAAAATTATGGCACCAACAACCCTTTATAAATCCACCAACATAAACCTTATTTTGTCCAGTAAAAATCGATCAGAACCAAATCATTTCTCTTTCATCAGTTCTTTGCCCTTCCTCTCTGTTGTTTTGCCGGCCATGGCTTCTCCACAACCAAATCCAAGTGAGTTCAATCTAGATTTATCATTCATGTGTATTATAGATTTATTTTGAATACTGCATACACGTTCCTAAGATGACTTTGTCAGTTTTTCTGAACGTTGCTATATAAATTTTATAAAAAAAACACAATCTGTTGTTTGAGCATGAACAACTATCTCCAAAATAGATGGATGCGAAAGGAATCATAAGGCTAAAGCTAGTAGCTTTATTATTTTCTATTGGGATTTTTTTCCTCCCTTCTTCGAATCATTTGTAGTATTCATATTTTCATAGTCTGTGAAGTATTTATAGTTTTATAGTGTGTTGGATTTGTCGATGTTGTATACTGCCATACTGGAGTTTAGTGAATTTTTTCTATGAATATAAGTTAATACTGAATTATTTTTTTAAGGTTTGGATGCTGTTGTAAATTTCCAACAACGTCAAGAGGATCCCACTGGTGATGATGACATTCAGATTGTGGATGGCACATGTGGTGAAGAGGAAAATCCAAAAGCTGATGGAACTGAAAAGAAATCGAGGAAAAGAACTTCTCCTGTCTGGCTTGAGTTCTCCGAAATTGAAGAGAAAGGTATGGATGGTACTGTGAAGTTGTTTGCTAAGTGCAAACATTGTCATACAAAGTTAACTAGATCTACGGATGGGTGCACAACCACATTTAAAAGACATTTAAATAAATGTTGTGTTCGTCTTGCCATACAGAAAAAACAAAAATTGTTGGGTAAAGATTTTTTACTCGAGAAATCTTCTGATGGTGGTTTAATTGGACAATTAGCTCTCCACAAGTATGATAAGAATAAAGTTAGGGAGTTATTGGCTACAATGATTACTGTTCATGAATACCCATTTAAAATGGTTGAGCATGAATTTTTCGTGTTGTTTTGCCAAATGTTAAATCCGGAGTTTGAAATGATATCACGAGTCACTGTGAAAAATGATTGCATGAAGTTGCATGCATTAGAAAAGAAAAAGTTAAAGGAAGTGCTAGGTGGTGTAACCAGAGTTAGTTTGACATCCGATTTATGGACATCAAATCAGACAATAGGATATATGTGTCTCACATGTCATTATCTTGACTCGGAATGGACGCTACAAAAACAGATTTTAAACTTTTGTAGTCTGCCACCACCACACACTGGGCTTGCTATTTCTGATGCTATTTTTGCTTGTCTTTTGGATTGGGGAATTGAGAATAAAATATCTTCAATAACACTTGATAATGCATCTTCAAATGATGTAGATGTCAGAAATTTAAAGGAAAATTTTTCAATGAAAGGTAGACTTTACTTCAAAGGGAAGGTTTTTCATGTTCGATGTTGTGCACATATTTTAAATCTAATGGTGCAGGATGGATTGAATGAGATAAAAGAAGTAATTCAAAATATCCGTGAAAGTGTGAAGTATCTTAAAATGTCACCTCAACGACTTCATAAGTTTGCTGATATAGTTAAACAGTTACAACTTCCTGCCTCTAAACGTTTAGTTCTTGATGTCCCTACTCGTTGGAACTCAACTTATGCAATGCTGGATTGTGCTTTAGGATTTAAAAAGGTTTTTTCAATGTATCAAGAGAGGGATCCTTCATACACTTGGCTGCCATCCACGATGGATTGGGAGAGAGCTGAATCTGTATGTAAGATTTTAGAAGCTTTTAGTGAAGCATCTAATATATTTTCTGGCACTTCTTATCCAACTTCAAACTTGTTTCTTCCTGAACTTTGGAAAATTAAACAAATTTTGAATAATAAGATATTGGAATATGAAGGGACATTTTATATGAAGGAAATGGTGGATAAAATGAAGATCAAGTTTGACAAGTATTGGGGTGATTGTAATCTACTGATGTCTATTGCTGCAGTTCTGGATCCTAGATACAAAATGAAGCTGATTAAGTTTTGTTTTCCCAGAATTTATCCGATTACAGAATCTGATAAAAATATCAAGCTTGTTATTTCTTCTCTGCATGAATTGTATGCTGAATATGCTTCTAATATTGCAAAGAAAAAGAGTTCTAAGGCAAATGATAGTAGACTTGGTAGTACTTCTACTAGCAATAATTTTAAAGGGAAGACAAAAGGTAGGTCAGAGTTTGAGTCGTGGGTTGAAGAGTCGGATACAGTGGAGCCATCCCAATCTGAATTGGATATTTATCTGAAGGAAAATCTTTATAAGTGTGATGAGTCAGAGGAGAATTTTAATGTCTTAAATTGGTGGAAATTAAGTACTATAAAGTATAAGATACTACCAAGCATGGCTCGAGATATACTCTATATTCCTATTAGCAGTGTTGCTTCTGAATCTGCATTTAGTGCTGGAGGTAGGGTACTTGATCAATTTCGGAGTTCTTTGAAATCGGAGACAGTAGAAGATTTAATATGTAGCGGAGATTGGTTGCATTCAAAGTATGTGCTGAAGAATTCAGAGGTAATAATTGACACTAAGTTATTAGATTTAGACAAGTTGTAGTTTATCTTTATTCTTGAAGTTTGACAAATTCGTACTAAGCTATTTCTTATGTCAATATTAAGGTGAAACATGATGAAGAGGATATGCAATTAATCAATTTTGATTAGTTTTTGGGTGGGATTGAAGATGAGACTTTAGAGGTAATGTAAGTTAATTGTAATCTCATTTGAGTTTCTTTTATTAGCTTCTTTTTGATTGATTTTAAATCCACATCTTTTATATGAATTGTTGGTCATTAGTTCTTTGCATTTTGCAGGTTCAAATTCAATACAAGTCAATTGATATTAGCCTTTTGTCAAATGATTTCATATAGCAGGTAGTATACCACTGTCATTATTAGTATTTTCATTGCCCTACATTTAATCAATTTGTTTTCTGCTTCAGAATTGGCAAAGATGCCATGGTTCTTGGACCACTGTCATTATTCAATTTATTTTCTAGTTTTCCATAGTCATTATTAGTTTTCATTGCCCTACATTTAATCAGTTTGTTTTCTGCTCCAGGATTGGCAAATGATGCTATGGTTCTTGGAAAACTGGTGCAAATGATGATAAGGTGGGTTGATTTGATTAAATTAATCATCTAAACATTTTTTTTATTTTTTTTTCTATTTTTTCATTTATGATGGTGCCTTACTTGCAGTGAAATGGATACATCCATGCCTGATGTGGAGCATGTGGGAGATGAAGGCGCTGCAAATAACTAGTTTTGTCTGTCAGTTCATGTGAAATGTTTTTCTGGTTTTTTTGTATTAAGGTTATGGGACAAAATGTTGTGCTAGTTTTGCTTCAAATATGAGCACTTGACAAGTTTTGGTTGTTTTCTAGTTTTTTGTCTGTCAGTTCATGTGCTGGTTTCTAGCTAAATGGTTCAAGTTAATTATTTTGTGGATGTGAGCCACTGAAATGAAGATATGCAATTGATTAAAACAAAATTTGAACTTTTGCTTCAAGTCTTGCTTCAAATCTGAGCAAGTCTTGCTTCAAATCTTCGTTTGGTTGTTGTACATGATTTTCTAGCTTAAGTGTATGAAGCATGCTGACTTCGTAGTACTCTGTTTTCCCTCCAATTTCATACCCTGGAGAATGCTGACTTTGTAGTGCTATGTTTTCCAATTAATGCCAACAATAAATTAGTTTCCACAAGCTCAGCCCTCCTTAATGGAGCATTGCTGACTTTGTAGCCAATTTTTTTCAAGCAATATTCACACAGAACTTTTGAATTTATGTGTCCGTGTCCGTCCAGTTAGGTCCGGTCCTTACGAATGGGCCCAACGGACCGGACGCGTACATGAGCCAAGATTTATGGTCCGGATCTGAACCAAAAAATATATGTCCGGATTTATCCGAGCCGGGCACATGTCCGTCCGATTTTTTTTCCGGTCCGAGTCTGAACATAGTGTTGTCCGTGTCCGTCCGACCCGTTTACACCCCTATGCTTATTAAGGTTGCTTGTAGGGGTGAGCAGAATGTGGTTTTTTTTACCCGAAATCGATCCAAACCGACCCGTTTGGACATTTCGGGTCGATTATTTTACAAACGGGTCGGGGGTCAGTTACTCAGATGTTAGTAAACGGTTATTAGTTTGGGTTACAGGTTTGGAAAACAATTTTTGACCCGAACCGAAAACCGATATATAAATATATTCTATTTAGTAAATTACTAAATTACCCCCGCCCAAATAACCCTAAGGCCTCGTTTGGTTTGCGGAATGGAAGGGAAAGGAAATCAATTCTTTGTCATTTCATTTCCTTTGGGAAACTTTAATTCCTATTGATTTTTCTTTCCGATGTTTGGCAATGCCAAGGAATTTGGAAAGGAAAGTGAATACTTCAATGTGGGAAAGTAATTCTTTGCTTGGATGGATGGAATCACTTTTCTCCTAATTTTCCTTCCATTGGGAATCACTTTCCTTTCCTCCTCAATTCCTTGGACACCCAAACATAGGAAAGTAATCACTTTCCAACCCAGAGATTTCACGAACCAAACGAGGCCTAAGTATATATGCTCGCATTCTCATTTCTCATCCCACCACTCACCGCTGCCTCTCTTTCTCTCTCATACTCTCTCCATTTCCATTTTCCGCAGTCGAACTCGAAGGAGAAGATAACACTCTCTGAGTCTCTCCTGCTTTCTCCATTCTCCACCACTGACCGCTGCCACTCTCTCGCTCCTGCTCTCTTCATTCTCTATCGCTCCCTCTGCTGAGTGATGGCGTCTCCGCTGCCTCTCTCGTCTCTCGATTTATTCGATCTCGTCTAGATCTGTAAAGATCTGTCTAGATCTGTAAAAATCGGACCTAGATCTGTAATGATCGGACCTATATCTTTGAGATCTAACCTAGATCTCTCAGAGGGGGCCGTTTCTTATGGGAAATCCTTTATTGAGGTAAGAAATCAACTAATATCTCAATTTTAATTTTTTAAACAAATTTATTGATTTAATTAATTTTTTACCCTAATTTTTGTCTATTATTTCTTCCATGATTCATGACCAGGTCCCTTGCTGGCATGTTGTCTTACTGAGTTGCTGTGGTGTCTGAAATATTTGGTTAGATCTGTTGTAGATCTGTTCGAGATCTAACAAAGATCTTCCTAAAATTCCATATTTAACACAGATCTGTCGAGATTTGTCGAGATCTAACAAAGATCTGTCGAGATCCAAGGTAGATCTGGTAACTTCGAACCTAAATCTCATTTTTTTGGGTTTTTTTAATTTATAATTACTGCATGTTATTTTTCTAATTATAAATTATATTTTTCTCGCATGGATGATCTTTGAGGAAGTTCCAGACTCCAGTTGGTTATCCTTTGTTGTCGATATCTGGACTCACTGTAAGCCATCTTTTGCCACTTCCAAATTTCTATGTTGTGTATCTTTGTTGATTCTGGAACAGGTGCGCAGCCGGTCTGCTTGCCAAAAAATATTTGCTGCCAAAATATTATTGTTCATGTATAAATTATTGTTGCTTCCAAAATATTTGCTGCCAAAATTAGTTGTTGCCAAAAAATTAGTGTGTAGTGTATATATAATGTGTAGTTCATATATTTTTGCTGCCAAAATATTTCAGTATACATAGTGTATAGACTAGGAATATGTTATCTTTTAGGGTTGGGTAAGGATTAGGTAACTTAGGCTACTTACTTAATTATGTGATGTTTGTTAGGTAACACCAATCTATCTATGGCAACCACTTCATATTCATGCAATGCGCATACTTCATATTCATGCAATGTGCGTATTCTTTAATTTTTATTCAAGTTTCATTTCTATACACTGCAATTGAAACAAATTAACTTTTCTTAGATGTCGCACGAAGTTGATCCACATCAACCACCAACTAGTGCTCAAGGCACTAATGAGCCAATCTCCATTCCTAATTCGAGTCTTCGCATGACTAGAAAACCTACAAAGGAACGGACTCCTTTTTGGACAAATTTTATTAGATCTGTGGATGCGGAAAGTCGACCAAAGGCTAGTTGCAAACATTGTAGAAAAGAATACCACTGTCACAGTAAGTGAATGGAACAACTAATGTTAAAAATCATTTGAATGCATGTCCGTTGAATCCAAAAACAATGATTCCAATCAATCAATACTCAACTTGCAACCAAATGCTAAAGGCAAGGATAAAATCCTCACTAGTTGGAAATTCACTCAGGATGATGTGAGAAAACTCTTGACACACATAGTTATTGTTGATGAACTTCTATTTCGAATTGTGGAATGTGAAGGCTTTAGACACTTTCCGAGTGTCCTATATTCTGTATTCCATCAAGATGGACCGTTGTCACGACCCACACCCGCTTTTCGGGCGCGAGCTCATGAACAAGCCAGCTACGTATCGAGCGGACTCCAGCCCAACCTGAATACGTAAATGACGTTTGGACTATGTAATGGGTCTAATCATGACAAGGCATCACTATATTTTAATCCACAATAAGAATATGAAACATTAATGAACAATTATGGGTCATGGTCTGTAGCCCATTAGCATATTGTCCGATTAGACTCCAAGAATAATATGAGTCTATAAAATAAGCTAACAAGCAGAATATATCATGATATGGAATATAAAGCACGAAAGGATAATAAAGAAATATCACAAGCAAATACCTGTATCCTTGCAGGTGTAATCACTACCATCATGATCCGCTAACTAACTCCATGCAATCAGCTACTTGAAGAGATCATCAAGTCCTCAGGGGACATAGTAAGATAAATAAAATATGTCTATCTAGCAGTTTATCATGCGTAAGAAATAAGCAGGGAAGACAGAATACGACAGGTGACTATGAATACGGATACAAGAAACACTACGCATAAATGAACTGCTGGAAGGAAACATGAACTCGTGACAAGAAACCAATCGGATACTCAAACCCTCGCCCCTAGTGTGGACTTGTAGGTTTGAATAACTACTAACCCTCGCCCTAGTGTGGACTCGCAGGTTAGCTTCAAGAATCACTCTCGCCCCTAGTGTGGACTCGCAGGTTAGCTTCAAGAAATCACCCTCGCCCTTAGTGTGGACTCGCGGGTGGGAATTCCAAAACAAGGTACAGCAGTTCAGCTATGACTTACTCATCCTATGACACGATATGACTTAGTCATGACACATGTGACGACACGAATTCGGTATAACTACAGTATCAAGTCATGAACGATGTTGATATACAAACAAGGCAAATAAACTAATATACATGGTATAAAGAAAAGCATATAAACCAAAATCAACCAGAGAAGCCCGATGATAACATATAAAGAGAAAGGCTATAAGCATGTAAATAAACTGTAGAGGGAGGCAAGGTATACTTGCCTGGTGGTAGCACAAAGAAACAACAATATACCGTCAACTGGTAAGCCATAAAGTCCAAACCTCACAACTGTCTCCGAAATCTGAAATAGATATTACTAACATTCTCAGAATAGTCAAATTAGCTAAGATTGCCTGTCCATAAGTCCAATTCTGGACACAGGGGCAAAACGGTCATTTCGAGCCAAAACGATGTCCGTCGTTGGACCCGCTTTACACCGAAAAGCGTGCCAGAGTCAATGATCTCTAAAGTCATCAAACTACATGTCTACGGATTTGTTTTAATGATACAAACCCAACCTTATGTCCAAAGTTGGAATCCGGCAGGTCGTGCACAAATTTGACCGTTAAATCGGATCGTGGGGCCTGCGAAACGGCGATCAGATCAACTGTCTCAGAATTAGACCAAACTTGGCATATAGGATCAGAAAAATGATACGGTCCTGTTGGCATAAGTTTCGTCTCGATCTGACGAACGTACACAAAGTAATTAAAAAATTTGTACAGAGGTCGATACGGTGAATTTTGACGGATATGCATCAAATTTGTCGCGCACACGCGACCAATTTGAATTCCGTCAAAGCCCACACGTCCGCGAAGTCGATATGCACCTTTCGATACTTTCGGTTCGCGACCACGTCGTCCGGTTTGGCGGAACGCACGTCGTACCAGAGAGATTTTCTAGATTTTCAATTATTTTGAAAACAGATTTTTACAATTTTGGAAGACGAATAAATTAGCAGATATGCGATGAAATCATAAACTACAAAAAGGGTTCTGGACTCCTATATGTTGTTAATAAATGATTTCAGGTGGATTTTTTAAATCACCAATATTCTGCTCGTAAAATGTCTTCCAAAACAGGTTCGATGAGTTGAAACTCTGTTCGTTTCAGAACAGTTTTTCGAGATTTTTGAGTGATTATTCTGGACAATCTTTCGCGTTAAAATCAATTATACTTAAAGAGAAATAAAGGTGTATATGTTCTCTACGCACCTGATCAATTGGATCGAAAAACAATCCACTGCGAGACGAGAAATCCCGTCATAAACTTGGGTCGACTGCATGCTACTGCTGCTGTCGCATCTCTGTTTCACACACGTGCGCGCGGGTTCAGTCGTCGTCCATCGACTCGTGCGGCGACGCACGGTCGCGAGTGGCTGGGGTCGGCGCTGGTGTGGGTAGGGCTAGGATTTTTCCTCTCGATCTCTCTACTATATATATATATCTATGCTCTCGGCTGGGAATTAAGCGGGGGTGGGTTCCATGGGCTCGGGTGGTATCGGGCTAGGCTGGGATCCCCTTTTCTATTTTCTATTTTCTTTTTCTTTTTCTTTTTATTGCCTATTATGTTATATATATATATACACACACACACACACACACACACACACACACACACACACACCTATATATAGATATTTATATATACATACACATTTATGAGGATACATGCGTATAAATTGTAAATCACAATATAAACAATTAAATATTACAAGTATAATCCTTAATTGCAATATTAAAATCTTAATTTATATACTAGGCTATATATAAAATGAAATTAGATTGTTATACATATACATATTTATATAAAGCCTAAATTTTATATCAGAAAAATACTCATATATATGCACATGTATATACCTATATAGCCTACCTAAATCCCAAGATCCCAAAATACATGTTTAAGGAAATATTCACTATAATTATCAAATAAAACATTATTGATATTTTTATATGGCAATTATTATATATATAAAAATATTTACTAGACCACTACATAAATTACGAAGTACGTACATTCATACAACACATCTATTATCGTGAACGTCTTTGGTCGCTCTACAACATTACATGGGCCCGAATTTGGTTCGGGTCAAGTCTGCACCATTTTGGTACAACCGGGTCACTTAAATGTCAAATAATATTAATAATAAATAATTAAACTATTTATAATGGTCATGTCATAACTTGGTCTGGTTTTTCTAATTAGGACACACTTATGGACAGGTCTCCCTTAGCATGGCTAATACACTAGTCAAGGCACGCCACTGCACTATCTGTACCATGATTCCTAGTCGTTTGGTACTTCAAAACTCAACCATGGCTAAAGTCATATACCGTAATAATTAACTAAATAATTATTTATAAAATTCTAAAAATTGCCATTTAAATCAAATAAAAAAAATATTTCAAAAATTTTCGGGAAGAGGATTTACAACCGTGGTACGAGATTGCTATGATATGTACTCTACTGAAAAGACTAACTTTACATCATACTTGAAAGAGTCTAAGCAAATGGTATGCCTTACAACCGACACATGGACATCATTGCAAAAGATAAACTATATGTGTCTTACCTTACATTTCATAACTGAAGAATGGAAATTGAAGAAAAAAATTATAAATTTTTGCCCAATTTCTAGTCACAAAGGGGAGGCCATCGGGAAAGAGCTTGAGAAATGTTTGCTTGAGTGGGACATTGATAGGGTATTCACCATCACAGTTGATAATGCAAGTTCCAACAATGTTGGTATTTCTTACTTAAGTAAGAAAATTCAGAATTGGGAAAATAGCATTCTAAATTGCAAGTACTTACACATGAGATGTATTACACACATCATCAATCTCGTTGTTGTTGATGGTTTGAAATTGATATCTCTATCGATTTCCCATGTTATGAATGCAATAAGATATGTGAGACACTCTCCTAGTAGATCCCAAAAATTTAAGGAGTGTGTTGAAGCCGAAAAGGTACAAAGCAAAAAGTTATTGTGTCTTGATGTGAGTACTCGTTAGAATTCTACATTCTTGATGTTAGACACGGCTCAAAGGTTTGAAAGTGCCTTTGAGAGATACACCTCTATCGATCCGTAGTTTAGAGTATAGCTAGTGGAGAATGGTGGGTATCCTAGTGATAAAGATTAGTCCAATGCAAGAAGGTTGTGCACTTTTCTAGAACACTTCTATGATCTCACAATGCGTATCTCCGGTTATTTGTATGTCACTTGCAATAACTTTTTTGATGAAATCACATCAATTGACATTCTATTACATACTTCGAAGGTGTAACACCTAGTTTTCCAGATGAGGGTAATTTTGAAATTTTGTAATTATAATTATTATTTATTGATATTTATTTCATATTATGATTTTTTTAGTGATTTTTAATTATTTTTTAAACTATTTAAATTCATGATTGTGATTTTTGGTATTTTGCTAGTGAAACAGTAGAGACTGCCTACCCTAGAGCCTAGCCATATGATTAGGGTATTTTTTTGACATTTTAGGGTTATTTGAATTTATTTGAATTTATTTGGATTTATAAGAATTTTTAGAAATTATTTTGGAATTGTTTGAATGAGGGTTGACTAGGTTGACTTTGACTAGCTTTGACTTTGTGACCTAACCCTAGTTGAGTTGGACTTGGCTAGATATGAGACCCTAGGTTAAGTTAAGTTAACCATACTCTAGTTAGTGAAAACAATTAGGAATTTAGAGATTAGAATAGAAAGATTTTGACCACAAGTTATAACTTGTGATTTTTTTTAAGTCATTGTTTTATGAGAAGGCCCATAGTCCATTAGACTCAACCCTAACCCTAACCATCACTTTATGGCCAGCCACATTGGGAACCCCACCCCTATTTATACTCTCTTCCATTAGGGCTAGCCTCTTTTAGGAAAGAACAAGCTTAAGGAGGAGGTATTTTCCCAACTTTAGAAATTCATAGAAATTCTATTTTATCTCCTTTTTCCCTCAAACAAATTGCAATAGGTTCTAATTTAGGTATACTTGCTGTTCATGTAGGTCATTCTTAAATTTGGGACAATTTGGAGCTTTGGGGTTAGCATGAAGGATCCCCTATTTTGAAGCTTCTTTGGAGAAGAACACCAATAAGTAACTTCTCATTCTCTCCATAAAATTCCAGTTTTCTTGCATATTTGGACAGCCCTAGGAGTCCCCTAACTGTAGGAATTAGTTTCGTGTCTTGGTGGACCCATTTCGTGTCCGTATCGGACACGTATCGTATTGATAGGATAGGTATTTGTAGAAATGCCTCATAGGACTTTTTGTTCTTAGTTTTCAAAATAAATTATATATTTTGAAAGCTTATTATGTGTAGATCACAACCCAAGTGGACTGAGTCGAATTCGGTACACCCTCGTGTCCAAATTTGGACACGCACGCACGTACGAGGACACAGTGCGGCTGTCCTGCTGCCCGAGTGTCCTAGAGGACACGACACAGCACCTCGACACACAAAAACTTGTGTGTAGGTGCGGGCAATGACTGTCATTGAGCACACGAAATTTCAGGCAAAAGTATCAAGTGGTTAAGGAGATATCTCGACTGCACGGGTTTTACACACACACGTACACGCGGGAAATTCCTCACTTATACGCGTTCCAAACTCCTGACACGACTCACTTGGACACAATACAGACACGTGTACACCCTCACCTATATCCCCTCTACCCTCTGACATGTGCACGTGATACTTGGTACACTGTGTCGTGTCCACGAGGACACGAACACACCCCACGAGACTGTGTTCGCACAGTTTTGAACTGTGTTGTTTTTATGGTTTTGGACACCTCGTGTCCCCTTGTATGGACACGAGACACCTCCTCCATGACACGTAGATATATGGAGGATCTTCCTAAACACCTGATTTTGTATTTCACTAGGTTTTAGGGTTTAATTCTTGGTCGAATTGTAAATTTCTGAAACTGTTAAGTGTTTGAATATGGGTTTTTACTGACACAGTGTTCTTTGCATATTTCAACACTCGTGTCCACCTCCTGGACACATGGACACGACCCTAAGGTTGACACATATATGTTAGAAACTTGTGCACTTGATAATTTTGTTTCCCTTGGATTATGAGTTCGAAATAATTCCTGAGAACTTAGGTTTGCATTTTACTGATACTCAAAAACTGAGAAATTGGGTTTTGTATGTTGAAATTTCTGAGATTTTACCTATGTCTACAAACCTGAGAATGTGTATGAACCTGAGATTACTGAAACAGTTAATGGAGACCTGTGAATTTTGATGTTAAGCTCATTTAGTATAATTAAATTTCTGAATTTGAACCAATGAATAAAAACCTGGGAATGGGTTTTCCCTTTCCTTGACATACTGAGATTGGAAATACAAATATTAAGAATGGGTTTGAGATAAAACTGAGATTGGATATTGGGTTCAAATCTGAGAATGTTAGGCATATTGAAATGTGTGTTAACTGAATGGGGATTTGAAAGAAAACTGAGAATGAAATGGCTTTGGAAATGAATAGACTGAGAACTATTGAAAAAACTGGACTGAATTTGATGTAAAGTCTCATATTTTGTTGAGTTGTTGATTTGGAGTGATATTTGGGGCTGGAAACATAGAACCTGAATTTGTTTCCTTTCTTTTCTTCACTACACACTGTTGATTAAATATGTTGAATAGAACTGGAGTTGTTTCCCTATTATACATCAATGTCCAAATTCCATTGTATCACCCTGTTTTATATATCACAGTACACTTTAACTCACTATTTTGTATGTCCAGTCCACACACATTGACACCCTCTCATGTTTGCACATACACCTATCCCCTAAAATCTGAGAACTTATTAACTGGTTACTCCCTCACTGTTTACTAAACTGAGAACACACTCTTGCTAACCCTCTCACATTCACAAGCCACACATGTGATACCTTGACACTCTTGCACACCCTCCTTTCCTGACACTCTTTAACTAATACACATACACACATATGTGATCCCTACACTGTCAACTATCAAACCACACACACACACCTATACATGTAAACCTGAAACTGAGACACCCTATTGACACTTTATTTTACCTATACACCATGTACATATATGACACCATGTCACACTCTAGCTTGACACTGAACACATTACATGCTCACATGTACACACACATGGGTGAGTCCCTGTCACATGTATCCTAGCTACACACTCACACATTTACATGCTCTCCTCTATCCCTCTCTCTCTCTCTCTATATATATATATATATATATATATATATATATATATATATATATGTGTGGCTAAATGTGTTAATGTGATAAATAGAGATTTCCTATTGATATATACATGTATGTGTATATAGATAGATATATATGATATATGAAATATATGTGATATGGACTATAGGGCATAAAGCCTATGTGTATGGTATGAATACACCAATGATTGTGTGTTGGTAGTCTAGTATGACTTGTGAATGGTGTGTGATTGCTAGACTAGGCTTGGTTAGGCCTAGTGAGATTTATTAGACTTGTTTGGGTCAGTCTTGACCTAGTTTGACTAGTATGGTTGACTGGAGTTGACCAAGTGTTGACTTGTGTTGCTCTAAATAGGAGTCAGGTACCTCATCTCGGACAGTACATTTACTTCAGACATTCAGATACGAGGCGAGTACATTCTCTGACCGTTTTATACTTGTCTGGATTTACATTCTTACTCTAGATTACTGTACTTGATGCTGACACGATCGTTATCACGGATTGGTACTATATGGATCTTCTTCTGAGATGTTATCTCCTTGTATTCACTAAATACATATTGTGATGTGCGTTTCACTTACATATTGTATTTATTGAATATCCTTATCATTGTACACTCATTGTGCATATTGTACTCTCATTATCACATTGAGCCATTGTACAAGCCATTGTATAAGCCATTGTATAAGGTAACGTAACTGAATTGGATCCTTGTGTATTGATTGGGGAGGGAGAGTAGAAATGGTTATGTGATCAATCCTATTGTATAAGAAATTGTATATGTCCATTGTACACCCACGTACAAAGGAGTCCCATTTTATTGTATAACCTAACCCGTTTACATAACCATATTGTGCTCTAAATCACATGTTGCTTACAGTTCTTACTTATCATATATAGATATTTTCCATTATCAAATCTCTGCTATTTTTATATACATTCTTCTTTCAGCGTTTCCTGTACCTTACTCTATTGCATGCTTTATATTTTCTAACATGATATGAACTGCGTGAGATGTTTTGTGCTCGCTCCCGTCCTGACTGGACCTGTTGAAAATTTTACAGAGGATGATGAGGAACCCTGCACCCCTTACTTGGAGTTTGCCTAGTTGACACTCGCGACCTGGACCCCAGGGGAGGTTCAGGCAGCTGCTGAGGAGGATACCCCTTGTTTAGTAGATAGCTTAGACTGTTCTTTCCTTTCGTGTTTAGCTGTTGTCTTTATTTTTCCAGAGTTGTATATTTTAGAGATGATGAGACTGGTAGTTGTTGAGACTTGTTATTTCTTTCTGTTGTACCTCAGCTGAGGGTTTTTTATCTATTTTATCGTGCCATATTCCATCTCTAGATTGTGATTGAGTTGTACTTCTGTGTTGGCCTCCTTATGGAGAGTATTTCATGTTAGTTAGTTATAGTTCATAACCTAGAACAACGTTCTACCGCCGACACTGCGACGTAGGCTGGGCGTTGTTACGTACTCGTACCCTCACGGTGGGTGCGGGTCGTGACAGAAGGGGAGTAGTGACTTTGACTTAGCTACAATGGCCATTAAAATGAGAGAAAAATGTGATAAGTATTGGGGGACATAGAGAAAATGAATATGGTTATCTTTATTGCACCAATTCTTGATCCACGACACAAGTTGGAGTATGTGGAATATGCTCTTAATCAATTATATGGTACGGAGAAGAGCGATTCCATAAAAAGAAAGTGAAGAGTGTTTTGTACTCTATGTTCAATGAGTACAAAAATATTAGCACTTCTCAAATTGGTGGCACTAGTACTACTACTAGTGATAGGGTACAATATACTAGTAAAAATCAACCGGGGAATACATTGCAGCTGAAAAAGTTTATGAAGGCCCGTTTTTCGATCCTTTCGAAGATGGCTAGGGATGTTTTGGCCGTTCCCATATCTACCGTGGCCTCTGCGTCCGCTTTTAGTATGGGTGGTCGTGTGCTTGATGCGTATAGAAGCTTTTTGACTCCTAAAATTGCTCAAGCACTTATTTGTTGTCAAGATTGGTTTAGGATTCCTTCCGATCGACCCATTATTTCTATTATTGAAGAGGATTTTGAGGACATCTACAAAGTTGAAATGGGTACTTTTAAGTTTTATATTGTATTACATTCTTTCAATTTGATATAGTTGTGTTTTAACTTGTTTATTGATTTATTCTTATCATTTAGAATTGGGTAAGTTAACGGTGAAATCGATATCCACGAGCGATGTTTGATTACTTCCCCTCTTTTAAATCAGTGTAATACTTTGGAACACATTATTGTAATATGTCAGTTTGGCACATTTTGATACTTTGTGACTTCATACTGTCACATTATTGCTGGAGTCTAGAGTCTGGACTATGGACTATGACACTGGAGACTCTAGACTATGACACTGGTCTGGAAAAATGCTCTGGCCTATTTTGAACTGTTCTGGATACTCTTTTATGAAATTTTGAACTGTTCTGGACTGTCATTATGAGATTTGGAACTGTTCTGGACTGTCATTGCTGGATACTCTTTTATGAAATTTTGAACTGTTCTAGACTCTCATTGCTGGATACTCTTTTATGGAATTTTGAATTGCTCTGGAATTTTGAACTGCTCTGACCTATTTTGAACTGTTCTGGACTGTCATCATATTTTGGAATGTCATAAAATGGAGTGGTTCTGATACTGTTCTTTACTTCTTTGAAATGTTGAGTCATTTTGATACTCTTTTATGCATCATATTATATAGAGTGATACTGATACGTGCTTGTTCTGATACATGTACATGCTGGATACTGCCGGTCGATGCTTGTAGAGGCGAGGCACTGGTTGCAGCCATTGGCGAGGCACTCGATGCAGCCATTGGCAAGGCACTCGTTGCAGCCTACCATTGGTGAGGTACTCTATTCATAGTTACTATTAATATTCAAAAAAATTACTAAATTTTTTTTTATAAGAATTGACAATGATGATTTGGCACTTATTGCAGCCATTGGCAAGGCACTTGTTGTAGCCATTGGCGAGGCATAGATTGCATCTTTAATGATGCATTAAAAGCCATTCTGAGCCTTTTTTTTCAGTTATTGTATATAATGCAGGCTTGACTTGAGTGTTTTGAGTCTAGAATTTGGATTGGAAGGACAGACGTGAACAATTCTTCATGATTGTCAATTTGTATATTTCTTCGGTTCTATTCTGGAGTGTAATATGGGGGTTTGTAACTTAATTCTGGAATCTAGAATATTTGTATATTGTGGCATTTTGCACTGTGCAAGACCAATGGCTGCTTTTATTTGTATATCTGAAATCTGGAATATTTGTATATCGAAAATATGTCTGGAATCTAAATTTTTGTGGGCAATGGTTGCTTTTATATGTGATGATTTTATTTGATATTGTGGCTTCTATTTTTGAACTATTCTGGAATCTGAATTTTTGAATGTTCTGGTATTTTTTTATTGTGCATTAAAAAGTGGCCCATTAAAACAGGGCCCATTAAAAACAGGCCCATTAAATTTGTATTGTGCATTAAATTTGTGTTTTTCCATACAGCCGGGCCCATTAAAACTCGGCCCAGTCCAGTGGCCCAAAGCATCGAACTGTTCTAATTCGGTTCGGTTCGGATCGGATTTATGTTAAGCGGTTCGGTTTGCGGTTTTCAACTTCCGGTTTACGGTTTAGGTCGGTTTTGTTGATTACGATTCGGTTCAAATCGAACCGAACCGTTGCTCAGCCCTAGTTGCTTGTGCTTATTTTTATGGGAAAATAATTATAATTGGAAAATAATTATAAAGTTGTTTGGTAAAAATACTTCGTTAAAAACTTTTAAAAAATCAGCTCAAATTGGAATAACTTTTGAAAGTACGAGTGAACAACTTTTATTATCGCTTTTTGAGCAGTATTAGGATCTGTTTGGATATATTTTCTAAAATTTTATTTTGAATATAGTTTTCTTTAAGTAAGTTATAAAGTTATTGTCTAAGTATAGAGATTCTGACTTTGTGTTTGGTTACTTTTATCTAAAAAATAGTTTTAAGAAACAAATGTTGAAGATTTTATTTTGTAATAAATTTTACAAAATATTTGCTCTTTCATCTAGTTTTTCTTCTCCAAAAACTATTTTACAAATAGTTTTAAGAAACAAATGTTGGTTACTTTTATTAAATTTTACAAAATATTTATAGTTGTGTGAAAAAAAAATTTGTAATTTTTTTTGCTCTTTCATCTAGTTTTTCCTCTCCAAAAAATTAAAAGAAGTTCTCTTCTTTCCCGATTGAGCAATAATGATCCATAATAAGTCACACTGTGATATTCCCGCAAACTTTTTTTTTTCTTCTTCGTTTTCTTAGTGATATCCTATATAATAATGTTTGTTTTACTTTTCCGAAATTAGTTCAAAATATGACGTTGTTCGTGACCTTCCAAAAGTGAAACTGTGGATCAGCCGCCAACTCCAACGTAATCATCACAGCCGGCGCCCTCGGACTCCTCAGCGCTGCCCAATCCCTCCCTCTCCTCCCCCCTTCTACTTCCACGCCCGACTCCTCCACGCCACCAGCTCATCTCCCTTCACGCGGGCCCCACCACCCCTTCCATCTCTTCCCCCCTCCTCCGCCCTCACTGCCACCCTCCTCGTCGTTGACTTCTCCAACGCCTATCTCCTATGTGCCACCTAAAGTCGAAGTCATGATGGATCTTGAAAGCCCTCGACAACAATCAAGCGGTGGAGAGGGTGGCGGATAGACCTGTAAAATGGGTCGGGCTGGCCCAACCCGATACGAGCCCAGCCCGAAAATATGACCCATGTGCTGACCCGGTCCGTTTAGCTGTGGGCCCGGGCCGGGCCGGGCCGGCCCAGTATATCGGGTCGGTTGGGGCCGGGTCTTATATCTTGGCCCATAAAAGAGGCCCGTCCCGACCCACGACCCGGCCCGAGCCGATTTAACTATAAACTATATTGCATATATGTCTCTTTCCGAAAGAACAAATGAAAAGTTCGTTGATGTTCACGGATCTCATTTGTAATGTATGCGTCATTACTTGGATCTTTCGAATTATCTAGTCATAATTGTGCATGAACAAGCCCTTACTATTATTTATACTTGTCATGATCTGTGAGGAACGTGTGCTGTCCGTGTAGGATAAGTTTAGGTTTCATTTTTTTACTTTAACTTTTCTGTTGCCACACAAAAGGTGATCAGCTTGTGTTGGTGTTTTTGCCTTTGGACTAGAAAAGATAGTCCCACATCGGCTACACCAAATGGTGAGTATCTCAATATAATGCATTGCTTGTGTTGAGGTGTGCACATGAGGTGTAGTGGGGCACAAGTTTGTGCCATGTGGAAGTATTTTTCTAGAAGGAAAAAGGATTAAATCCAACAAGGATGCAAGTTAATTTTTGTTGTACGGACTCGGACTCGGACGCGGACTCCAAGATGTCTCGTGCATGCACGGGAGGGTTCGGGGGGTAGGCGTGGACTGGCACACTTCTATGCTGATTTGGGATGATCTAAAATATCAAACTCTATTTTTGAGTATTGGTATTTTAGTCCCACATCGGATAGGAGAAGAGGTGAAGTCTCAACTCCACTCTATAAATAGAGCCCCTTGGCCTCCTTTGAAAGATGCACCAAAAAGAGAGTTGAGGGAGTCTGTTAAGTCCAGGAAGCCCGTTCAAGTCTCAAATATTGACTTACGAGCGTTCCAGAAGTTCTCCTGAACTTGCTGGTTCCTGGGAGCTTATCCGTACTGCGGGTATAGCTTTGAGCGCCGGTGTTCAACACCCCAGCGAGATCCGCTCTTCTTCTTCCTTCCTCTTTCTGTTGCCTTCGAGAATCTGAGACTCAACTGTTGTTGATCATCTCTTGTTGCCTTCGAGAAACCGCTATTACAAACGCGATTCGATTTTTTTTTTCGTTTAGGCTACGCAATCAGCATTATTTGCATCTCTTTTTTAGGGATTGCAACTGCATTATTTGCATCTCTTTTTTAGGGATTGTAACTGCATTCTTTGCATCTCTTCTTAGGGATTGCAACTGAGTTTTTCCATCGATTGTTTGCAAATAGACTAACAATCTCAAAGCTATACGATTCGATGGAAAACACTCGTACTTCGCTTGTCGATACCGGCTTTAACAAGTTGGAGAAATTCGACGGCGAACACTTCCAGATCTGGAAGCGAAAGGTGACTCTGAACCTTCAACTCGTGGATGTTGATCACGTGTTGGATGAGGAAGAACCAATCGTTCCAGCAACAGGATCTGCTGCTGTTCTGGCCGCTGCTACGAGCAAGCAGACGAAGTGGAAAAAGGATAACAGCATATGCAGGCTGCTGATCCTGAATTCCATGGAAGACTCTCTGGCCGAGTCCTACACAAAGAGGACTTCTGCCAAAGAGATCTGGGAGTCCGTGGGGAAGCTGTATGACGACGACGAGGCCCGGTCGAAGATGTTCATGGTTGAAAAATACCACAAATGGGTCTTTGAAGACGAGAAGACCATGCTGCCCCAAGTGAAAGAGTTCCTGAAGCTGCGCCAGAAACTGGAGGACGATAGCATGCCCCTCGTCGACAAGTTCGTCGTTGGAGGGATCGTGGCAAAACTTCCTCCAGGATGGAGCAACATCTATGCAAGGATGCATAGGAAGAAGATGGAGATTAGCCTGGATAATCTCCTCAGCGAGATTCATGTTGAGGACGAGATGCGCTCTCAACAGAAGTTGGACACCCTGTCCAAGCAACTAGCAACGGCGAATCTGGTTCAAGCCACCAGAGAGAACAAAGGGAAGCAGGCGGCTTCTCACCACAAGAAGAAGGACTTCTCGAATCTGAAAGTGAAGGGTCCAGGATTCAAGCAACAGAAGTCCAAGTCCCATGTGACTTGCTTCAACTGTGGCAAGAAGGGTCACTATAAAAGTGAATGCAAGTCCAAGCCCAAAGAGCAAGGTGAGCCTAACAAGGTTTCTTTGGTTACTAATCAGGTTGCCATGATAGCACAGGTTGCAACTGTGGGGGCAGACTTGGACTGGTGGATAGACACTGGCGCGACATGTCATGTCTGTTCAGACAAGGACTGGTTCGTCTCCTATGAGCCTACTTCCGAGAAAGTCATGATGGCGAACCAGGCACAAGCTGAAGTACTGGGGATCGGGACGGTGGAGCTGAAGCTTACATCGGGGAACATTCTGACGCTTCAAGGTGTGAAGCATGTTCCTGCAATCGCAAAGAACCTGATCTCTGGGAGCCTGCTCTGCAACGCAGGCTTGAGGATGGACATCAATGCTGGCCAAATGGTAATGTCCAAGAAGGGTACTTTCTTCGGGAAAGCTTTTCAGACTGAAGAAATGTACAAAATTCAGCTTGTTGTAACCCAGCATAATAATGTCAATGCTATCACTAGTTTGAATTACTCTCTTGAGTTGTGGCATAATAGACTAGGACATGTTCATTGTAAGCGAATAAACAAAATGTCTAGTCTAGGACTTATCTCCAAGTGTGGGGGTAAGGTAGAGAAATGTGAGATATGTGCTCATACGAAGATCACTAGGAAACCCTTCCACAGGGTCCATCGAAGCACAGATCTTCTGGAGTTGGTTCACTCAGATATCTGTGACTTCAAACAATTCACTACAAAGGCCGGGATGAAGTATTTCATTACTTTCATCGATGACTTCTCCAAGTATGCCTTCGTCTATTTACTCAAATCTAAAGACGAAGCATTCGAGAAGTTCAAGGAGTTCAGGGCCGAAGCTGAACGGCAAACTGGACAACAACTCAAGAGGCTGAGGAGTGATCGAGGTGGGGAATATAGGTCTCATGAATTCTCATCATTCTGCAAAGAACATGGAATCATCAACGAGACGACGGCTCCGTATTCTCCACAATCCAACGGAGTAGCAGAAAGGAAGAACAGAACGTTGACAGAGATGATGAATTCTATGTTGTTGACTGCGGGTCTCCCAAAGTGCTATTGGGGAGAAGCTGCATTAACGGCCACTTTCATTCTGAACAGAGTGCCGTATACAACTTCCGACATAACTCCTCATAAACTCTGGTTCAAAGTCAGACCCAACCTGAATGTCATTCGAGTGTGGGGGTGCCTGGCTTATGTGAAGCTCCCGGATCTAAAGATTCAGAAGCTGGGGACAAGGACTACTAAGGCGATCTTCCTGGGGTATGCCGAGAAGAGTGATGCTCGGAGATTCCTTGATATCGAGTCAAATCATATCATCGAATCTCGCGATGCTGAATATTTTGAAGAAAAGTTTGCAAGGCACAAGAACATTGTTCTCGTGGACATTCCGGAGAATAATGAGGGTGCGGAGCAGACAGAGATCTTTATCGAACCAGTAGTCCAAGATGGAGTTGTTGTCGAGGAGACACCAGCTGAACCAGAACTCGCTGAGCCGTCAACTAAGCGAGCGAGGAGGCCGAAAGACTTCGGAGATGACTTCGTCACCTATCATGTGGAAGCAGATCCGCTTACCTATGATGAGGCGATGAAGACCAGAGATGCTATATTCTGGAAGGAGGCGATTGACAACGAGATTGACTCAATCACCTCCAATAACACATGGGTATTGGTCGACCTACCAGAAGGAGCAAGACCCATCGGATGCAAATGGATCTTCAAGAAGAAGATGAAAGCAGATGGAACCATTGACAAGTTCAAGGCCAGGCTAGTGGCCAAGGGGTTTGCTCAGAAGCAGGGGATCGACTACTTTGACACTTATGCTCCAGTAGCTCGGATGACAACTATCAGATTGTTAATTGCTTTAGCAGCAATACACAAGCTGGTGATACATCAGATGGATGTGAAAACGGCATTCCTTAATGGCGAGCTGACCGAAAAGATCTACATGCAACAACCAGAAGGTTTTGTCGTCAGAGGTCTGGAAGACAAAGTCTGCAAGTTGATGAAGTCTCTGTATGGTTTGAAGCAAGCTCCCAAAATGTGGCATGAGAAGTTTGACAAGGTGATAAGGTCAAATGGCTACAGGGTCAGTGAAACAGACAAGTGTGTCTATACGAAGTTTGCTGACGGAAGAGGAGTAATCGTTTGTCTATACGTGGACGACATGCTAATCCTAGGTACGGATTTAAGCTGCGTCACAGAGACAAAGAAATTCCTCTCGACCAAGTTCAGTATGAAGGACTTGGGGGATGCCGACGTAATCTTGGGGCTCAAGATCATCCGGACAGGCACTGGAATAGCGCTGTCACAGTCTCATTACATTGAGAAGATGCTCTCTCGCTACGGGTATCAAGATCTTCCTATTATTGATACACCGTACAGGAGTGATCTGAAACTGGAGCCAAATTCGAAGGAGAGCGTCAGGCAGTTGGAGTACGCTAGCGTCATCGGAAGTTTGATGTACGCTACTACTGCCACAAGGCCTGACATAGCCTTTGCAGTGGGAATGTTGAGTCGATTTACGAGCAATCCAGGCGTAAAGCATTGGAAAGCTGTGAAGCGTGTTATGAGATATCTCAAGAAGACTCAGACATATGCACTATACTACAGCGGAGATCCGTCAGTAGTGGAAGGCTTCAGTGATGCTAGCTGGTGTTCAGAGGTGGAGAGCGAATATTCCACAGGTGGATATGTGTTCGCCATGGGTGGAGCTGCTATATCGTGGAAGTCGAAGAAGCAGACTATGTTATCTCGCTCCTCTATGGAATCTGAATTCTTTGCATTGGACGCTGCAGCAGATGAAGCAGAGTGGCTTCGGGAGCTCATGTATGACCTTCCAATGGTTGGGGCTCAGATACCGGCGATTCCGATATACTGTGACAACCAGGCGGCAGCAGCAGTGGCATCAAATGAACTCTTCAACGGGAAGAAGATGACTGTGCGGTTGAAGCACAGAGCAGTGAACGATCTCATAAAAAGGGGCGTCATTGCAGTGATCGATGTTCGGAGTCAGGAAAACCTGGCGGATCCGTTCACGAAGGGTCTCAAGCGTCAGCTGGTCGAGGACACAGCAAGGAAGATGGGCTTGAAGGCATTCTAATATTGTGTCATTATAATCCTATCAATAAATTTTATGTTATTGGTTCAAAGAGAAATCTACCAGATATCTAATTTTTTGATTCAAGGGAGGACTATTGACTGGAAAAATATTAGTTAACAGTGGGCACTTGTTCTGCGGAACATGTAAGGGTTTCGGACCCAGAATCACTGTTGTCTACTATGAATTTTCTACGGAAAATTGATCCTGTGAGAAGGATGGCATAATGCCTTAATGAGTTCTCAGACTGAGTGAAGGTCTGTTATGCTTTACAGGAAGCATGGTGGCGCAACAACCACAAAGGAGTGTTACAACTCCATGCTACAGTGGGGTGACTCCACCATGAGGTTCCCAGGTAGGGGTAATGCCTCGGCTTTGTTAGCCAAGTTACAGGCGGCGTAGCACCGCATATAGGCAGGTAGCCTAATGTTGCATAATCGTAATAAAGAGATGTAGGCAGCACTACAAAGAGGCCGGTGTCCTCATGTTACAGTGGCATGACACCACGATGAGGTACCCAGGTAGGGGTAAAGCCTCGGCTTTGCAAGCCATGTCATAGTGGCGTAACACCACAAGGGAGCGCAAGGCTTCATGCTGGGTAGTTTGGCACTACAAAGAGGCTTGAGACCTCATGCTACAGTAGTATGACACTACGATGAGGTTCCCAGGTAGGGGTAATGCCTTGGCTTTGTCAGCCATGTCATAGCGGCGTAGCACCGCAAAGAAGCGCAATGCTTCATGCCAATGACTCTTTATATAGAACTCACCTATAGTGTATGGACAGAGATATCAGGCCGTCTCTTGAGGGTAAACTTGTAGACGCCCAAAGATTATACACTGAAACCAGGCTGGCACAAGGCCTTCAATGTGCAGCCAGAAGCACAGTTGATGTCACTATGTGAGTAGGAAGAATTGCAGTTATGGTACAGAATTCAAGGCTTAGTCCATTCTTGTATCATGCTGTTATTTAACCTATGCGGGAAGATTCAAGTCGTAGCGACATCTCTCCTAATGCATGATAGACAATCACTGTGGGGAACGCTCAACCCATATATTGAGATATGTGGGGGATTGTTGGTGTTTTTGCCTTTGGACTAGAAAAGATAGTCCCACATCGGCTACACCAAATGGTGAGTATCTCAATATAATGCATTGCTTGTGTTGAG
The DNA here is from genome assembly GCA_029216955.1 of Iris pallida. Lineage (NCBI taxonomy): Eukaryota > Viridiplantae > Streptophyta > Magnoliopsida > Asparagales > Iridaceae > Iris > Iris pallida. The sequence continues at coordinate 9,389,255 of JANAVB010044620.1, read as the reverse complement.
CTGTGCACATGAGGTGTAGTGGGGCACAAGTTTGTGCCATGTGGAAGTATTTTCCTAGAAGGAAAAAGGATTAAATCCAACAAGGATGCAAGTTAATTTTGTTGTACGGACTCGGACTCGGACGCGGACTCCAAGATGTCTCGTGCATGCACGGGAGGGTTCGGGGGGTAGGCGTGGACTGGCACACTTCTATGCTGATTGTGGGATGATCTAAAATATCAAACTCTATTTTTGAGTATTGGTATTTTAGTCCCACATCGGATAGGAGAAGAGGTGAAGTCTCAACTCCACTCTATAAATAGAGCCCCTTGGCCTCCTTTGAAAGATGCACCAAAAAGAGAGTTAAGGGAGTCTGTTAAGTCCAGGAAGCCCGTTCAAGTCTCAAATATTGACTTACGAGCGTTCCAGAAGTTCTCCTGAACTTGCTGGTTCCTGGGAGCTTATCCGTACTGCGGGTATAGCTTTGAGCGCCGGTGTTCAACACCCCAGCGAGATCCGCTCTTCTTCTTCCTTCCTCTTTCTGTTGCCTTCGAGAATCTGAGACTCAACTGTTGTTGATCATCTCTTGTTGCCTTCGAGAAATCGCTATTGCAAACGCGATTCGATTTTTTTTTTCGTTTAGGCTACGCAATCAGCATTATTTGCATCTCTTTTTTAGGGATTGCAACTGCATTATTTGCATCTCTTTTTTAGGGATTGCAACTGCATTCTTTGCATCTCTTCTTAGGGATTGCAACTGAGTTTTTCCATCGATTGTTTGCAAATAGACTAACAGCTTGCATGTGTCAACACTAACACCGGAGAATAGCTTTATATAGCATTGGAAGTTCTCACAACCTTGATCCATTGACAAAGGTGACATTCATGGGCCTAAGAGTTCCGGCCCGGCCCGCTATAGTGCATGGGCCTAACAGGTCCGGCCCAGATCCAGCCCACTTGACAGCTCTAGTGGCGGAGGTGGCTGGTGGCTCCCGTATTGGTGGAGGTTTGAGAAGAAAAAAAATCGAAAGCAAAACTAGAGTACTGATAGCCAAACAATGTTTAGGAAAGTTTTTTGAGTTTGAAATAAGAAAACTGAGTTGGAAAACACAACCAAATACAACCTTAGTAATTCCAAACCAAGCCTTAGGCTACGTAAGTTTGGGATTGATCACCTTTTCTACTTCTGCTTATATATATTTTCAAAGCATATTCATAAGTTATTTGGTAACAGCAACTTATCAAAAAGATTTTAAAATTTTAGCTAAATTTTAGTATAGCTTTTGACAACAGATAAAAAGTTAATGTCAAAAGTAGGCTATCTATTTTTGAAAAGCATCAATAGTCTCAAACTATGTACTGCGCTTATGTTGAGTTTGGGAGTACTGTGCTTTTCAAAAAGTGACAACAAAATAACTTTTGACAATAATGTTCCGACTGTTTTTGAAGGACGCCCATAATTCAATACTATTATCGAAATTGTCTTTTATAAGCATCTATGACCAAACAGATTTTAGGACTACTTTTCAAAATAATAAGCAAAAGCATCTATGATCAAGATAAGCGTTCCAAACCCACCTTATTTACCAACTTATTTTGTTTATTTCTATTTTTTTTAACACAAATAAAGTTGTCCGATAATAGTGGCTACAACCTGTTTTTTGACAAGTAGGTCCAATTTTGATTATCTTTTGAAAGCATGAGGAGGGCGGCTTTTAAGAGTTGCTTTTATGTTTTTGAAAAAACAGAGACAATAACAAACCATGTCTTAGATCGAGTTTAATTGAACCATATATGTCGAAATTTGTTTGCTACAGGATATGTCTTGTTTTTATATAATGGAATATTGCATATGTTGTAAACCCCCTCCCAATATTTTATTTTTTGAATTAATTAATGATAATAAGGATTATTTATCTAATCACCAACTCTTAAGTATTTATTATTAACCTATTTACTAAGTTTTTGCTTACTAGTTAAATCTTGTTATCCCTTTTCCCTAATTACATTAATTATGTTCCCTAAATAAAATCTTGAGTATTATTACCAATTAGATCATTTTGTATTACTATCTTTTATATCTCAGCCATTAACCTTAACTTATTAATACTAATCACCTATTAGTCCCTTGAACTTATTAACCTATTTCTAACCAATTCCATTATAACCAACGAAATACCAGCTAACTCCCTTAGCACACAGCTAATATATATTTCTTCCTACACATAATACACAACAATTCTCTCTCTCTATACCCGTCATATCGTGCTCCCAAATATTCTGGTACGATAATGTTAGTACGTCTTTTCTATGAGGTAGTACGTGTCTATACTTCAATCATAATGTAATTATCATATCATATAATCATTTCAAAAGTTCATAATCAAGAATCACATATAAACTAACTCATCCACAAAAACAGAATAATAACATAATGATGGTAAATAAAGATAAGCAGAAAATAACTTCTAATATCCAAAATTCCACAAGTCTAAGATCATCCTCAAATCCATAAGTACATGTCAAAATAGAGTCTCGAAAACAAACCCGATCAAAATAGAACTAAGGAGAAACTAAGTGCTACAACTACCGCTACTACTGCTCAATGGACTCGTCCTCAACCAGAACAATCTTATCATTCACATCATCAGCTAAGTCCTTCTGTGGACCATAAAAGATAGGAATATAGTTGTCACTGCCTAAATGTTAACGTTATCCAATCAAGATTAAAGTACCATAACGCAACAAAAAATACTCTAAATAGCATAATAAATAAGATTATATAAATATAAAAGTAACATGTAAGAATAGAAGCATGGCAAGGCTATAATCATGACTATCTGAAATAAATGACAAGCGAACAATGTGTGTGGTAAGTGCAATTTAGAATACATAGATTGGCATGTAGGGACTAAGGCTATTAATAAGGTGCATCAATGACAGCTAGCAATCCTGGTTTTTTATGGACATAGAGCACATAGGTACGACATGTATTCGACGACTAGCACTCCTGATTGTCCGGTAAAGGGGTGAACTATATATCTGTAGGAGCAATTGGTATGAGCAATAATACCTCTATAAGGAGCACCTGCTCTGATACCAATTGTAGAAGCAATTGGTATGAGCAATAATACATATATAAAGAGCACATGCTCTGATACCAATTGTAGAAACGAATTGTAAAGCGCAATACTCTAGAAGGAAGTGAATAGAGTAGGCGACGAAAATTAGCTAATTAAAAATGTTAGCAGCAAGATCACAGAAAATATATCATAAGTAAGTAAATAAAAAGTAGAGATCAGAAAGCAAACACAAACACAAGGATGTATACTGGTTTTTCTCTTATGAGGATTAGTCCAGTCGGAAGAACTCTAGCTTCCAGTTGAATCCACTATAGAAAAATGCCACAAGTTTTCATCCGAAGTTCTTGCAACTTCTATAACACGAGCTTTGATCTGACATACTCGACCAACTTCAATTGTGAAGTGTCTTTCTTCAATCAAGTTTCTGATTACAATCACTCTGAAACTTCTAGACCGTACCGCACTGCCAAATAGACTAGAGGATTGTAACTGGTTTGAGATTTGAAAATGAATAGCTCAGAACACTTTGGAAGAACGTATTAGGCTTAGAGAGAGGAGAAGAGAGGTGTGTTGAAATGAGAGAAATTCTTCTCTATTTATAGGCTTTCCAAAATTTTGACAGAATTCAGGCAGAATTTTTTGAGAGAATTTCGGCAGATAGTCGATGCATCCGTAACTACAGGATAACCAAGTTAAAAATCTAACGTTCCACTAACTGAACTCTGGCCGATTCGGTCCGAACTCGGGCCTAATTCTGTTGGAGTTCTGTTAGGGTTTTTGCAAATTGGTTTTTGGAATTTTTGAAAAGTCGAGCAGTTAGGAAGTAGTTTGGGCTTTTGTAAGTGGACTTATTTTCAAAATAAAAGGGAATTTTAAAAACGTTTCTTGGGTAGCCTATTTGCCAGTACGATGCAGTGTAGATCATATTCCTAAACTCAATAAATATGAAAAATATATTGATAAAGTAGGAAAATCAAGAGCCCTTTGATGACGCATTTTTTCTTATATTTGAGCAGACCTGAAGACGTCTTTTTCCTTGACGGTCAGCGAAACCCCCGATACGAGGCCCCGAATAGGTCGTTGGACGGTTCAGAGAAATCTTCTTGTATAATACCGTCTTTGGTCCATCATTAATTCTCCATTGCATATGTCTGATTTGATCATGTTTGATCATGCTTACTGCATGTCTGCAAATACATGTTAGGCGAACAAAATACTATGATCCATTATGATATAAACATAGAAATATGATATAGAACATTAGGACAATGCTAAGTTTAAATAGGAACATGATAGTGATTACATGAATATTAGTGACGATATTATGTTAAACTTAATTGATTAGCCATATTCAAAAATATGATATATTAATTAGGCTAACAATCTTCCTTTTTTTTATTATGGCAAATCGGTTAAGTTTAAGATATATACAGTAGATGCATGTATCACTAATAAATACATAATACTAGAATATTGTGTGCTAACTTAAACTTATTTCTCCCCATTTGACATGATCAAAAAAATAAGCTCCCTCATAATAAGAGATATAACGAACTCAAGTATAAGTAAAGGAGGAAGAAAAAAATAATCATGATCAAGGATTAAGTGAACAGTGTAATGACAAGTTTAGAAAATTGCATAACTAGAATATAAAAACTTATCAAAACACAATATAGTTGGTTGACAAAATTTAAAATAATAATATTGACAAAATTTAAAAAATTTAAATTTTAAATTTGTCAATACTATTATTTTAAATTTTAAAATTGAATTTGTCAATACTATTATTTTAAATTTTAAATAGTATTGACAAACAGTGTCAATACTAGTATTGTGTTTCAATACTAGTGTCAATACTAGTATTGACAAATTATTTTAAAATTTTGACACAGTGTCAATACTAGTATTGACAAACTTATCAAAACACTAGTGTTTTCCATAAATAAATTTACTTTATTTATTTTGTATCTGAGAAAATTACAACTGTAGGAATCTAATCTAGAAGACGATTACTTTATTCCTTGGACGATGCGATGAAGAAAACTCGAACTTCGAAGAACTTGGATAGCAACTGGGCAATCTCTCTGTTCTCTCTGAAAATTTACTGTCTTCTGATGAAGATGAAGAAACTCTCTTTTATAGAGTTCTGGATAACTGTTCTGAAGCATACGCTCAATCAGTTACTTGACGTATGCATAACTGCAGGGACGCGTGGCGAATTCTGGTGAAGACACCTTGGAGTGCGGTTGAGAGTAGTGGAATATATCTAGGAGAGATTGGTGGCATGGATGCCACGTTGCATAACTTCTGAATAACTGAGTAACTGAGTACAGGACACGTGAGAACGTGTGTTGACTGTACATTAAAAGTCATCCTGGATTCCTTTGCTGTGATTATGCTGTCTTTAAAGAAGAGTCATACGCTAGCTTTTGAAGGCACATGTCTTGCATACGCTGACTTGGATCATATAAAGCTGATACGCTCACTTGATTGGGAAGGAGTCGTATGGAGTCCATACGCTTACTTGGCTGAGAAGGAGTCGTATGGGGTCCATACGCTCACTTAGTTGGAAGGAGTCGTATAGAGTCCATACGCTCACTTAGTTGGAAGGAGTCGCATAAAGTCCATACGCTCACTTAGTTGGAAGGAGTCGTATAGAGTCCATACGCTCACTTAGTTGGAAGGAGTCGTATGGGGTCCATACGCTCACTTAGTTGGAAGGAGTCGTATAGATTCCATACGCTCACTTAGTTGGGAAGAGTCGTATGGAGTCCATACGCTCACTTGGATGGCAAGAAGCCGTATGCATTGAGGGAGTAGATACGTGGCTGTTTCTCAATCTTCTCAAATACGCCACATCTTCAAATACTGACAAATATTTCTTGAGCGTCGTGCTGCAGATATGATGACAGACTGTCAGAAATGACAGTAATGATGACTCTTTATTTATGATGGCTGCTGAGCTGTCCTCGTAAGAGACAAAATCTTTTCTCGAAAACCTATACGACTAGTCTTCATGGGGCAGCTGTCTTTGTACGAAAGACAAAGTGTCAGATTTATCCTTTATTAAATACATGCTGTGCTGTCATCTCAAGAAATATTAAAATATTCACTGAGCGTACGGCTTTTAGATGAGCGTATGGCCTTGAGCGTATGACTTGGGCTGAGCGTATGGCCTTGAGCGTATGACTTGGGCTGAGTCTTATGTCAGCGTGTCATAATTTTCACACCCTACAAGACCCCCTTCAAAGTTTTCAAACTTTATGAATTTCAAAAGTTCGAAATTACTTTGAACTTAAAGTGGGAATAAGTCCTGACACGCTGGCATAAGTTTGTTATCTTCCTCAATATCAGTGCAAATCTTTAGGGATTTTGTTTAAAGTATATCCGCCGTTTGAACTTCTTCTTTTCTTCTATAAATAGGTCTTCCAAGACCTAATTTATTTCTTTACTTTTGCATTCATCTTCGAAAGAGAAAAAGAAACTCAAGACTCAACTTCTTCTTCTTCTTCGACTCAAGCTTTATCAATGGCACCCAAGGTTGATGCTGCTGCGAAGGGAAAGGGGAAGGCTCCTGCGGAGTCATCTCAGCCCGCCGCCGCTGCTAAGAAGACTACCAATGAGCACGTTCGACGAAGTGAACGCCCATAGAAGCCTCTCTATGGTGAGGATGATGATGATGAACTGTAACTATCCCCTATTTAGGGCTCTGGTTAGAACAAAATCATAAAACGTATCCCCTTTTTAGGGTCAAATACGTCAGAAAATACGCTTTCCTCTTTAGGGTTTAGCCGTATCCCATATTTTTTGTTTATACGAAAAATATGTTTGGAGCGTATTCTGTATGATATGCATATTTTTGATAGAAATGTCAAAATACGCTGTCTTGAAAGAATATGCTATGGCGAGTTGTCTCACTGAGATACGCTAACTCCTGTGTTAGCGTATGTTTTTGATGATCATCTTGTCAACCATACATTGATACGCTCAAACTGAACATAAACTGAACTTTTAAAATCATTCACTTAAGATAAACTGAGCGTAAGAAATGATCTCTGAATCTGTCATACGCTTAGAATAAACTGAGCGTATATGGATCTTCGAGTCTGCCATACGCTAAGGATATACTGAGCGTATGCTGAACCTTGAGTCTGCCATACGCTTAGTAAAAACGGAGCGTATGCTGAACTTTGTCATCTCTTGATGTTGAAGATTACTAAGGTTTTATTCTTCTTTTGCAGTGGATATTTTGGCTCAGGAGGCAGAATTTGAAGGATGTGTGGGAAATAACTATAGAAGTGATTTATCACATGTTCGTTTTCCCCAATTCGATAGACCTTCTACAAGAATAGCTCTTTTGACCAATCAAGAAAATGACATTTTGCTGAACCTGATGAGTGGACTGTCTTTACAAAGTGTGGATGGTGTTACCCATTCGAAGCCAGCATTTCTTTTCGGAGATGCTATTGACATGAATTCTCAGCCTGCTCTGGACAAAGTATCATACTGTTACTATAGGGATGGTGATGTAAATCAGCCAATGTATTTGACTGGTTTATCAAAAAGCATCAACATAGCTCGTTTATTTCATGCGAGTTGTCAAAGACAGATGAAGTGGGATATCACTCCATCCCGACAAGCAAAGGCTGGGTGGATAGGATATCGTCAAGGAAGATTCCGCAGTGGTACTGAACCACATGTCACATCTCTGCGAGGACTGCTACCTGCTACCATCCCTCCTGAAGACTCAGCACTGCTGAAGCCAGTTAGAGTCCCAATTTTTGTAAACGAATTCGCTCAACTGAAAAATGCCATCTATCCAAAACAGTCTATGAGGCTGACTGGTCTAGTAAATCCGGAAAATACCAGATGGACTGCTCTTGTGAAATGGATCCTGAAGAATTTTGGTGAACAGTTACAAGTGATAGGCCTATATGATGCCATTAAGTGCACTGCCTATGGTTTCAGGCCAAACCCGAATTTGTTCTTGGCGTTAGCGGAGAAGTATAACTACCGTACCGGCACCTTCATGACCCCAAGAGGCAAAATGGGATTCGCCCTTCATGAAATGGCATATATTTCTCAACTGCCAACAGCAGATCTGCCATATGAAGAGTATATCCCTTTCGTTAATGAAATGAATAAGATCTCCGAAGCCAACCCACTGGTTCTTCATGTCTTTGAAGAATTGATGTGCCATTACAGTATTTGTAAGGCATTTTATAAAGGACAAGGTGGAGAAGGAGATTCCAACTGTTATTCTTCCAAATGGATGGCTTATTTATTTCAAGGCCGTACTGATGAAGTTCAAAAGAAGAAGAAGTCTGAGCAGTATGTCGGTGAATTTAAACCTCTGAATCAAGCTGAGATTGATAGGCTCATCCGGGATACCACTCATGATGACATTGTCATTGAGGAAGACGAAGGTACTTATAAAGTCGGTGATAGGTTTGAGACCTATATTAAGCAGGGCAGCCGAGAATTATCCGCTGAAGGTCATCTGGCCGGATTTATCTCTCTCTGGCTGAGAAAATTCGTAGTTCCTGGCACCTGTTCAGCAGACAGGATGCACAGAGGAGTTGTCTTCGCAGCAGTCCGTCTGGTTTTTGGGTATAAGATGGATTTACTGACAGCGATGACATGCCGTCTGAATGCTGGATTAAGGGCATACACAGACAGAATGTTCGAATTGGCAAGGAAGAGCCTTACATCCTTTCCTCGGGTAGAAATGCCCTTTACATATTTATTTGGATGGCTACTTCTACATTTCGAATCTCTTATGAGTGCTGGGATGGCTAGACCAGATGACATCTTTCTGGAAAGATACAGTCACACACCAAAGTGGAAATATGACACTTTGACAGATTGCAGGACTATATTAAACAGGGGAGAACTATGGAGCTTCACTTGTGTTCCTCCACCTGTTGGATATGAGACCATGCCTGGAAGGTTGATTAATGGCATTGGTGGCAATGAATTGGATGATGTTCAACATGAATGGCTGAAGAGGATTAGGCCATCTCATTTAATCTGCCGCCGTGACAACATCACTTATCTAGAACCATATCTTCCGAGCAGGTTTGCTCGACAATTTGGTTACGATCAGTTGCATGTAGGCAATGCAACGACGTGTTTTGGTTATCAAGGCGGGTTGATTGATGGTGCCAGAGCATGGATATATTACATTGCTAAAGGTACAGGGGCTACCTTTTCCATGCCAGATCCGGTCACCTATCAGAGAGGAGCTAGAATATTGGCATCTTATGCCAAATTCTATGTATCAGCTAATACCTTTGATGAAAAATTCAGCATCTTAGGTAGAAGCTTTATTCATATTAAAAAGAAATCAACTAAATCAGCCCTGCCTAGAGATTGCCATGATCAAGAAGATCCTTTGGCTACCGATGAAGTTGATGGTGAAGTTCTAGAAACTTTCTTCTCTGATGATCTTCATCAACCATTACATGTACCCATCGGGAGTGCTGAAGAAAGTATATCTGCTGATAATACCCCGAAGAGGAAGCAGGGCAAAGGTGCTGCTGGGCCTGCCCCAAAAAGAGTCACTCGAACAGAGACTCGAAATCGTAGAGGAATTACCATTCCAGGGACTTCTCCTGTTTCTAATCGAGTCAGAGATACTGATGAAGCAGGTAGTGATCCAAAAGACAATTATCCTACTGTTCCATTCACAAAAAGAATAGGAAGGAAAGTGATAGCTTCAAAAACTAAATCTGTAATTTGTCTCGATACAGAGAGTCCCACCGATCGTGCTGTGCGATTGGCTTCAGAAAAACAAGCTGCTTTTGATTTTTCTGTAAAGGCAGAACCTGTTGAAGAAGATATTCCTGAACCTGCTGGGTCATCCATACCTTCTGATATAGGATCGATTCCGCCAATGGCCGATGATAGGCAGGAGATTAGTCAACCTGCGGTAGAGGCTGAGCATCAGATTGAAACAACTAATGACTTACTGATTTTGGGAGAATCAGTGAAGGAAGCCACTTCTCTCAAACCAATTGCTGAAGCTTCAGAGAGCGAACAAGTTGACTATGAACCGTCATCTCATTCTTCTGGAGAAGAAGACATGGAGATAGACGATGAATCACCGTCTAAAACACCAATTGATGTACTAAAGACCATTGGTCAACACTCAGGGTTGACACCAGAGCCGGAGAGGCATATAGAGGTTCAAGTTCCGAGTACTTCTGGGGCGGAAAGCAGTAAAATAAATCCCGTATCAGAAAGTACTCTGAACAGACTACGAGCCGGGCTGAATGATCCGAAGGAAACTGAATATGAACCAGCTCCAGGTAATATTTTATTCATCAGAGTTTTGTCTTGTCTCTGCTTTATTGTCTTTTGGTTTTGATCATGCTTTTTTTTAACAGCTGTAGGAACTGCACCGGCTATGAGTTCTACTCAAGCCCCACTTGTTCAAACTGATGTGGGTGAGAGGAGTTCACATTTGCCGAGTTCTCCAAAAGCACTAACTTCAGCTCCAAGAATAGAGGCTCCTCCTGCTCCTTCTCCTACTATTGCAGCGACTCCCGGTTTTGATACAGGGATAGCAAAGATCATGGAGATGTATTCAGATATTATTTATTCGTATCTGGATACATTCTCAAGACGACTTATGAAGGATGATACTATGCCCTTTTCGAGTCTTCGAGAGGCGACTAGTTTTCCACTTTCAGCTTTGAGACAGGCTGGTTATGGGACCCAATGTGTCTTCTTTGAACATCTCCTGAATGACTTAGAAGCAAACATCCATAAATATTGGGAGATAAAAAAGGAGGATATTAATTCCCTGACTGCAGCTGAGATTGCTCAATTGGAGAATGAAGCTCAAGCTCAGCACATTGCTCTGACAGAATTTCTCGCTCAGTCTTCTAAAGAGTTAATATCAAAAGATGAAGAAATAATAAGTACTAGTCAGAATATGGAACGCTTAGAGAAAGATGAAGCGTCAAAGGCTGAAGAGCTTAGAAAGTTGAGGGAAGAGCTAGCTCGTATTCAGGAGCAAATTGTCTCCGTAGAAAAGGAACAATCAGAGATTGCTACTGATCGTAAATCTGAAGCTGAATGCTGTAAACCTTTACAGCAAGAGCGAAAATTGATGCAAACCAATCAGATTGAGGAGACCAATCGACGTAGCTCTATTATTGTGGAATATGACCAACGGATGATTGGAGCTGAAACAGCAGAGCGAATCAAGAAAGCTCATGAGGAAAAGATAAATAATGTAATCGTTCGTATTCAGGAGATAATTACTCCTCCTAAATAGATCTTTTACATTTATCATGTATTGAAGTTTTGATACCCATTTGTAATCAATGTTCTGATTTTGATTGAAATGAATATCTTGGCTTGATTTCAATTCTGTGGATGATATTTTTGTAGAAAACATGTTCAGAGGTAAATAATACATGACATATTTCAATAATAGAATATACAAATAAACTTTATAACTCTATCATGATACTAAACCAAAGATAATTTTAGTTTAATACTGATTAGAGAAAACAGAATTCAGATATAAAGATATCTTTGGATTCTATTTTCCATGATCTTTGGACTCGGAAATCAAAAGACGAGATATCATTTTCAGAGAATAGAAAATATGATACATACTGAGATAGAAAATTCAGAGGTAATATGGACATGATTTTCTATACAAGATCTTTATTAAGTCCACTGGGGATCTAATAAGACAAGATATCAAATTCTCTGGGAAAATGATACATGGTAGAATATCGGTTTCCTCTGGGGATAACGATATTGAGATAACTTTTGTAGAGAAGAATTTTATATTTGCTGGGGAATGATGAAAATATTATACATAATATTTCTTTAAGAATTTGCCATTGATAGGCATCATCATGACTTTCCCATCCATAGAGGCAAGCTGGTATGCTCCGTTAGAGAAGACTTTGTTTACTACGAATGGGCCTTCCCATTTCGCGTCAAATTTGCCTTTGCTCATATGTGTCATGGTCATAGGACGTCTGACAGTAAGGACCAGTTCTCCCTTCTGATATGCTCTGACTTTGACTTTTCGGTTAAAAGCTTTTGAGATTCGGGCCTGATACAGCTCGATATTTTGTTGAGCATACAATCGTTTTTCATCTAGAGCTTCCAATTCTTGAAGTCGAAGACGATCATTATTTTTTATTGTAAGTTCATTGGAGATTGCAATTCTCAGAGAAGGAATCTGGATCTCGAGGGGAAGAACAGCTTCACACCCATATACTAAAGAGAAAGGCGTACATCCGGTTGCATTACGAACTGTAGTACGGTAGGCCCATAAACATTCACCAAGCTTCTCGCTCCAGTTGCGTTTGTTGGAAGAAACGAACTTTTTCAAGAGTTTGATGATCGTTTTATTGAAAGCTTCTGCCAATCCATTAGCTGCTGGATTATATGCTGTAGAAGCTAAATTATTGATCCGATGATCATCGCAGAATCGAGTAAATTTCTGACTGACGAACTGCGGTCAATTATCATGGATAATACGCCGAGGAACACCAAATCGATAGATGACATGATGCTTGACGAAGTTGATAATACTAGAAGTTTTGACTTCAGACAACGGGATGGCTTCAGCCCATTTGGAAAAGTAATCGATTATTGCTAGAATAAACCAATGTCCTCTTGATGATGGTGGGTTGATAGGACCAATGACGTCCATGCCCCAAGCTTCAAAGGGCCATGATGCCGCTGTTGGGTGTAAGAACTCTGACGGTTGATGGATAAAATCTGCATGAATTTGACAGGCTTTACATTTTCGAGCATATTGAATGGCGTCAGCCACCATCGTGGGCCAATAATAACCCATACGTCGGATACGATCTTGAAGTTTAGGACCTGATTGATGAGCTCCGCAAACACCATCATGTGCTTCACGGATTATCTGTTGTGCTTCTTCACCAGCGATGCATCGAAGGAGAAGACCGTCGTAGGCCCGACGATATAGTGTCTTCGTTGTATGATTATAATAGAATCTGAGAGATCTACGCCGAATAGACGCTGCTTCACTCGAATTATCGGAAAGTATGTCATATAATACAAAGTCTAAAAACGGGCGTCTCCAGTCTTCAGTTATGGCTTCTGTTTCATTAGAAAAGACATATTCCATAGTAGAATCAGAAGAAGACGAGGACACTTTGTCAAACTTTAATCCAGCATCAAGGTTAAGAGAATCTTCATGAGGATTATGGGAAAAAGCCAAAGCCAGATTATTCTCAACACAGAATAGTTTTCGGTTATAAACTACTATCACTTGCTGACGTCTGATTGGTATGGCTAATACAGCAGCAAGATTAGCCAAAGCATCAGCTTCTGTATTATAGGCTCGTCGAACATGTTCAATAAAGAAACCTTCAAAGAAGGAGGCCATAGAGAGTGCTGCTCGATGATAAGGTATCAAATCTTGATGACGAACTTCATACGTTCCTCTGATCTGATTGACAATAAGCTTGGAGTCTCCATAAACTTCCAAATATTGAATATCTAGATGTTTAGCAAGTTGAAGACCGATGAGCAATGCATTGTATTCGGCTACATTGTTTGAACATGATTGATCCAGAGAATAAGCCCTCTGAATAGTTAGTCCTTCTGGGGATACAAGAACAATCCCAACTCCGGCGACAATATCGCTGTTAGGATCTATTCTAGATGCTCCATCAAAGAATAGACGCCAGGTAGGAATTTCTTCAGAAACCAGATTTGAATCCAAAACTTTATCTGGGATCTCATCATATAATTTAGAATCTTCTGGAATCGCATGAGCTGCCAGAAAATCAGCAAGAGCCTGTCCTTTAACTGACTTCTGAGGAATATAATGCATATCGTATTGAGCTAACAAGATTCCCCAATTAGCTAGTCTGGAGTTGAGAATACCGGGTTTCTTCATCATAATCCTGATGGGATTCACTCTAGAAATGACGTGAATCGTTTGACCGATAATATAATGTCGCGTTTTCTGAACAACAAACATTAATGCTAAGCATTCTTTCTCGATTGGAGAATAACATGGTTTAGCGCCTGTCATTGTGCGACTGAGATAATAAATAGCCTGTTCATGGCCATCTTTATTTTTCTGGGCGAGTAATGTACCAAGAGAATAATCCATGGCTCGAACATATAGAAGGAATGGTATTCCCGAGATGGGAGGTACCAAAACTGGAGGGTTCATGAGATACTGTTTGATATCGTCAAATACTTTTTGACATTCTTCGTTCCAGACGAAAGATACACCTTTCTTCAGAAGTTTGTTGAATGGTCTGCAGCGTCCTGATAAGTTAGAAATGAATATCCTGATATAAGCGATTCTTCCTTGAAATCCTCGTAGCTCTTTTAAGGTGCGTGGAGGACGCATCTCTTGAATGGCTTTGATCTTCTCGGGATCCACGTGTATACCTTTAGCGGTAATGACGAAGCCGAGAAATTTACCACTAGAGACGCCCAGGAAGGACTTAGTAGAGTTCATTTTAAGTTGATGCTGACGCATTAAATCAAAGATAGTCTTCAAATCTTGGATATGATCCTCCTTTCGTCGACTTTTGACTGCAATATCATCAACATAGCATTCGACTATTTTCCGGAGATGTTCGCGGAATATAGTGCTCATTGCTCGCTGATATGTTGCTCCTACATTTTTGAGACCAAACGGCATCACTGTATAACAGTATGTACCGATCGGTGTTCTGAAGGAAGTGTGTTTTTCATCATCTGGAAATATTTTGATTTGATTATATCCCGAATACCCATCCATGAATGACATCCGTTCGAAACCACATGTGTTGTCGATCATGACATCTGTAATTGGAAGAGGAAACTCGTTTTTAGGACAAGCTGCATTGAGATCGCGAAAGTCTATACAGACTCGGATCTTGCCAGTCTTTTTAAGGATAGGAACGATGTTAGCCACCCATTCAGGATGTTGTTCCTCTCGAATAAATTCGGAAGCCATAAGCTTGTTGACTTCAGCTTCAATTGCATCCATAATGTCTGGACGAAATCGTCGCTGTTGTTGTTTGACTGGTTTAGCATTTGACATGATATTAAGTTTGTGCATTGCAATCTTTGGATCTAGTCCCGATATATCCTCATAACTCCAAGCGAAGACATCGATATAATCATGAATAAGCTTGATCATGTCTTGCTTATCTGTTTCTGAAAGACTTTCACTGATGAATATTGGTTTAGGGGACCCTTCTTCACCAACATAAATTTGGATCAGTTTATCTTCAGTAGGAGGTTCCCTCTGCTCGAACCTGAATTCCCATTGATTATCTAATCTTTGAGCCCATTGTTCTGATTCAGGAGATATTTTAAAATCTTTCTCATCTTCATCATTTTCTTGCGGGCCATCAACGGAGACCATATTGATGGATAAAATAGAGCGATGGAGATCGCCAATACTCGTGTCAGAATCCCAAGAGAGGGAATCGGAAGACTCAGATCGTTCGTCTTCATCGGATTTTGAATCTTCATGGACTATGTTGATAAAGGAAGTAGGAGCAATGTAACCTAAACCACATTTTGTCCTTCCGTATTTTAATGGAGGAATTCGAACGGGCATTCTTCTTCCTTTTCCATTATTGAGACTGGTTCTGAAGTCATAACCCATATTCTTGATGATATTTTTGGATTGCTGACTGTAGCGACGCAGTTATAACCTTCCAGTATCGTCGTTTGTGTCATCTTCTTCCAGATTAGGAGGATTCTAGGGTCCTTTATAGAAGAATATTGGATTTTCTCCCTTCTTTCTAATAGGGACCACAAAGTATGATTTTTGTATGGACTCCAATGATACGTCTGTATGAAGAGTTTGAACAACTCCTATAGTTAGTGGCTTTAAGCTATTTAGCAATTGTAAATAACTTTGTACATGATTACAGACATCAATATACTGCAAAGGAGATGCTTCATTAATATTAGATACTGTATTTACAACAAAAGGCTGAGTCTTATCAGACTTAGTCAAATTAATGACAAAAAGGGGAGAGGAAGAGCGATCAGAAGTTTTGTTTCGATTAAGATCGATAACAAAAGGCTCAGAAGAGGTGAGTTCCCTTGAAGAAGATCGTGGATAAGTAGTACGTCCACTGACTGGAATGACTAGAGTATCTGGTCTAGTCTGAGAAAGTGGAGGGGGAGTGGTAAGTCCACTGACAGGAATTATCAGCGAACTTTGTGGAGCTTGAGAAGACGACACAGTAGTACGTCCACTGACAGGAATTATCAGTGAGCCTTGTGGAGCCTGGGCAGGTGATGAAGTAGTACGTCCACTGACAGGAATTATCAGTGAGCCTTCTTCGGATGGTTTAACAGACTGCGGAGGAGTGATACGCCCTTTTACAGGAATAACAAAAGTGTCGACTTTTGATATCTCATCGTCATTATCCATAGCTTGCAAGACTTTTGAGTATTCATCTTTGTACATGCGAGCGTCATTGAAGTAAGCTTCGACTCTTTTGAATGGATAGAGATCTGCAACCTCCTTTTGAACTTCTCCATTATCATCAACATATTTGAAGCACTGATGAAGAGTCGAAGGAACGATATTATGTTCATGCAAGAATGGTCTCCCCAATAGAGCATTGTATGAGCAACCATGATTGTTGATGATGTAAAAAGTAACTTTAGTGCGAAGATCGCCTATTTGAAATTTGAGGCAAATTTTGCCCAAAGGCTCACTTTTCCCTGATTGAATCCCAAGATGGTAGTGATAGTGCTGGAAAGACTATGCACAGGTATCTTCAGTGCATCTAGCATAGCCTTTGGCATAATACTGAGAGCGGATCCTGGATTAATCAGTAGACGATCAACCTTCATAGAATCAATATATCCTGTATGATATAAAGGATGGTCATGTCGATTATCCTCTAGTAGCATATCGTCCTGCGTAAAGGTAATGTTTGGAATAAATTCTAATACATTATGGCAATGAGAAACAGGTTCTGTTTCCAACTTCTTGAGGAGAGTTAGGCAGGTTTCTGCTTGCAGCAGTGCTTCACTCAGAGTTTCTCGAGTCTCTTTAGAGAGGTGTAAGAGCTCGAAGATTGATAATTTAGCTGGTGTATTGGCTAGTTGAGCCAATATATCAAAATTATAAGGCTTTTCAAGTCCTGTAGGAGATGACTTCTTCAATGGTTTGTCGAAGCGGACTTGTTGTTTGCCTTTGTCAGCTGTTGTTGGTTTGGAAGGAACTGTCTCAACAGGAACATTTGAAGGCTCTTCAGTAGAGACTGGTGTTGGAGCTGTAATCGGAAGAACATCAGAAATTTCTTCAGAAACGTCAACATAATCTTTCAGATATATTTTTCCTGACCGAGTTCCAGCATGAACTTCGACTTCAGATTCCGGTTCAGGGTCTATGAAAACCATGTTGCAATTCTTTATCTTGCTCTTGGTTCTTTTATGCTTGATGAGAGATTCATTCCAGAAACCAAGGCCCATACGAGATTGATTATGCCTCATAGTGATGGCTAAAGGTGCTCGGAGTCCTTTGCCTGAGTTTAAACCAAGAGCAATGGCTAGATCATAACCCATCTTCGCCATTAATTCACGAGATTGTGAACTGTATAGATGAAATGCAGGCTTGTACCTATCTTCAGATTGAGGTACAGATTTTATCTCCGTAGGGAGTGAATTTCCTGCCAAGATAAAAGTAGAGGTTAGATAAAAATCGGGTGTGAAACTAGAAGTCACATTGCATGACTTAGTCTTCCCGAGCTTCTTTTTAGATGAGAGAGTCTTCCGAGGAGAAGAGGAAGACGTCTCAAACTCCGTCATTAAATCCGGGTGAATCCACATGATCTCTTCCTTCTTAGTTGTGACAGGAACAAGTCCTTCATTCTGTGCTGGTAGGATGTTCACAACTTCGAGAGTTGCTTTGGAGATAGGAACAATCCCACTTTCCATCATTAAAGGAAGGAAGTCACCGAACTGCATTAAAATTACATTTGCTGTGACCATCTTGTCTTTGGGTGTCAGTGTCACAGCTCCTGATTTAATCATCTCTTGGATCTTTCCTTTTAATACATAGCAAGACCGAATTGTATAACCCAGTATTCTATGATATGGACAGTATTTTGGATGATCTGTCTTATTGGCTTCATCAGGCTTTTTGATTTCTGGCAATTGAATCTTGTTACCTTTGAGCAAGCATTCAAAGATACCCTGAACATCGTCATTGTCGAAAGAATATTCTTCCTTCGGCCGAGGAGGTCTCTGTTGTTGATTTGTTGGAGCTGGGGTAGCTTGAGTAGTCTTTACCTCTTGACTACTGCTTTGGAGATTAACTTCAAGAGCTTCTTTCCCTTTGCGACTGTTGGGTCGAGTATTATTGCTAGCACTCTGATTTGATTCCTTGGGAGCCATTTGTACCCCCAGACCCTTGAAGGTCTCAGCACTGACTTCAGCAGCCTTGGTACTGACAATGAAAGAAGGCCAATCTTGGAACTGAGTGGACCCTGTCCACATGCTGATGATTGGTAAGACATTCGACTTGCAAATGTCGATAGTAACAGCATCGGGAGTTCCGAGAGGCATTTTGAGGGCTTCTCTTCTGAATCTTTCAATGAAGTCCTCGGTGGTTTCATTATTTTTCTGTTTAATTCTTATGAGGGCTGACATGGTCATGTCATTGAGCCCTTCATAGAACCGTTCAAAAAATATTTGCTTGAAACCGGCAAATGAGGTAATGCACCCATCAGGGAGACTTCTATACCATTCATAAGCCGTTCCTTTGAGACACCCAACAAACACCCGAGTAAGGAGGGCATCACTTGGTTGCAGTTGATCAGTCATTACCTCAAAGTGATTAATGAACTGACTTGGGGAGGTTGTCTCATCAAAGAAAGAGATAGTCGGAGGCTTGTATTTAGGAGGATATGATACTTGCTTCCATTCTATCGGGTAAGGTTGCTTGATACCTAACCTTTGCAAACCATCCTTCTGTTTGAATGCCTCAAATTGAGTTCGAAGATTTCTTAACTCTTCAGTAACAATTCCGAAGGATTGTGGAGTTGTAACTTGTTGAGTGTAATTGGGAGGAGGGACTGCAGCATATGTACCACCCCCAGCTCCAGACTGACTTGGAGTGGGTTGTACAGGAACATTAGATTGTACCCCCGAAATAGTAGAGGGTTCCGGGTTTGGAACAACAGGAGTATTTAATACAACTGGAGGGGCTGTATGTTGGACTTGCTGAGTTTGATGCTGAGCTTGCATAAGAGTGTGCATAGCATTCAATGTATCTGCCATAGCTCGCAACTGTTGTTCTAAGGAAGAAATCCTTTGTTCATGAGCTTCGGTGCTAGTTGAAGGTTTATGATTGCCCTCTGCCATGTAAGTGGTAATCGTTCGAGGAATAGATGATGAAACAGTCTGTTCTGAATCATCACTGTGTGAGTCAGTATCTTTCCCGGGGCTATTTACGGGAATCAATATTGGAAAGTTGGATTCTCCAAGAAAGTCCTCTGTGATCTCCGGATTACCACTTGGATGAGAAGACGAAGAGACTCTGGCCAAGGCTCCGGTCCTAGATCGGGTGCCGAGATAAACTCCATCTTCAGAATCTGATATAGCATCAGATCGTATGCTACCCCCAATATTTCTGGAGGTCATGTTGACAGAAGCATAAAGAGGTTCATCTTCATCCAATATTGGTTCATATTGAATCCGTTCGAAAACAGATCATCTTTTTGGTGAACAACAACATTGAATCACAACTCGAGGTTGGAAGTTACGACCATGCTTTTCATGGCAAATATGAGCAATATCATAACCCGATGGAGTGTCAATTCTCCGTTTATTTTGCAAATACTCCCGAAGATCTGTAGGAACAGATTGGGAAGTACTTGAAGATAGTTTCTGTGTAGAAACTTGTCTTTTGTTCTTCTGTCTTCTCGGTTCTTGAGTATATAAAGACTGATTAATTTGAGCCACATAGTTTTTGGCATATTCTGCATCAGGGTCTAATATACTTGTCTCAGTGGAACCGAGACGATTCTGATGAAGCTTGTTACGAAGATCCGTAGGAGATCTGACTTTGGTATCATTCTTGGATGCTTGTAATTTGCCTTTCTCAGATCAAAAAATTTTGAGAGAAGGAAGATGGGTATTATTCCGACAGGGAGTCGGTAATAATCCATCTTCAGAGGAATTAGCCAAAAGGCGTTTTTCTTTGTTTGATCTAGTAAGAGTACTAGTCAAATTAACTCCAGAGGTAAAGACCTTAGGAGTAGAGGAGTTGACTAAAGAGTCTTTCTCCTTGGTTGGCACAAGATGTGAAAGTTTAGGGGGAATCATTTGTATGTTCTGTGGAAGAGAACCCCCAGCTTGATTTTGAGAATCAGTCAAAAGACTGTATCTATTAGCATACGCTGACTTCAGTTTGGACTTCTGGTCATATGCTGCCTTTTTATTAGCATACGCTGGCTTTGGCTTAGCATACGCTGCCTTTGTCGTACGCTGCCCTTTGACTGCCATACGTACAGAGTCATCAATGGCTAAAGAGCCGACTGCTGTCGTAAGAGTAGAGGGGGAAGAGACTTTGACATGTCCAGAGATGGTTTTCCTTGGACACGCTGACTTGGTTAAAGAACCAACTTTGTCAGCGTGACTAGGAGAAGCCACTGTTGCCGTGTTCAGAGAAGCCGAAGTGTGCTTCGTGGAAGTTGAAGACGTGTTCTTGTCAGCGTGAGAAGTGACAGAAGCGTCTCGGGCTGTTGAAGAAGACTTAGGGACATAGACAGAGCGTCCCTTCTTCTTGGCAGCAGGAAGAGCGGAGGAAGCAATTCGGTCCTCCTTCGCCTTGAGCATTTCTTCGTAAGCAGATTGGTCGAATTGTACAACCATCGTCTTCTTCGTCGAGCCGATTGACGAAGTATCGTATTGAGTTGTTGCTATCTCGTTGGAGGAGACAGCTTTTCCCAGCAGAGTCGCCAATTTGTTTTCCATAAATAAATTTACTTTATTTATTTTGTATCTGAGAAAATTACAACTGTAGGAATCTAATCTAGAAGACGATTACTTTATCCCTTGGACGATGCGATGAAGAAAACTCAAACTTCGAAGAACTTGGATAGCAACTGGGCAATCTCACTGTTCTCTCTGAAAATTTACTGTCTTCTGATGAAGATGAAGAAACTCTCTTTTATAGAGTTCTGGATAACTGTTCTGAAGCATACGCTCAATCAGTTACTTGACGTATGCATAACTGCAGGGACACGTGACGAATTCTGGTGAAGACACCTTGGAGTACGGTTGAGAGTAGTAGAATATATCTAGGAGAGATTGGTGGCATGGATGCCACGTTGCATAACTTCTGAATAACTGAGTAACTGAGTACAGGACACGTGAGAACGTGTGTTGACTGTACATTAAAAGTCATCCTGGATTCCTTTGCTGTGATACGCTGTCTTTAAAGAAGAGTCATACGCTAGCTTTTGAAGGCACATGTCTTGCATACGCTGACTTGGATCATATAAAGCTGATACGCTCATTTGATTGGGAAGGAGTCGTATGGAGTCCATACGCTTACTTGGCTGAGAAGGAGTCGTATGGGGTCCATACGCTCACTTAGTTGGAAGGAGTCGTATAGAGTCCATACGCTCACTTAGTTGGAAGGAGTCGCATAAAGTCCATACGCTCACTTAGTTGGAAGGAGTCGTATGGAGTCCATACGCTCACTTAGTTGGAAGGAGTCGTATAGAGTCCATACGCTCACTTAGTTGGAAGGAGTCGTATGGGGTCCATACGCTCACTTAGTTGGAAGGAGTCGTATAGAGTCCATACGCTCACTTAGTTGGAAAGAGTCGTATGGAGTCCATACGCTCACTTGGATGGCAAGAAGCCGTATGCATTGAGGGAGTAGATACGTGGCTGTTTCTCAATCTTCTCAAATACGCCATATCTTCAAATACTGACAAATATTTCTTGAGCGTCGTGCTGCAGATATGATGACAGACTGTCAGAAATGACAGTAATGATGACTCTTTATTTATGATGGCTGCTGAGCTGTCCTCGTAAGAGACAAAATCTTTTCTCGAAAACCTATACGACGGCTAGTCTTCATGGGGCAGCTGTCTTTGCACGAAAGACGAAGTGTCAGATTCATCCTTTATTAAATACATGCTGTGCTGTCATCTCAAGAAATATTAAAATATTCACTGAGCGTACGGCCTTTAGATGAGCGTATGGCCTTGAGCGTATGACTTGGGCTGAGCGTATGGCCTTGAGCGTATGACTTGGGCTGAGTCTTATGTCAGCGTGTCATAATTTTCACACCCTACAACTAGTATTGTGTTTCAAAATTTTAAATTTTAAATTTAAATTTAAATTTGTCAATACTAGTATTGACACTGTGACAAATTTCAATAATAGTATTGACAAATTATTTTAAAATTTTGAAAAACAATACTAGTATTGACAAATTTAAAAGTTGGTCAATATTAGTATTGATACTGTGATAAATTTCAATAATAGTATTGACAAATTATTTTAAAATTTAAAATAACAGTGTCAATACTATTACTTTAAATTTGTCAATACTATTAAAATTTAAAATAATAGTATTGACAATTTTAAAAATTTTCAATACTATTATTTAAAATTTGACGGATACTATTATTTTAAATTTTGTCAATACTATTATTTTAAATAATAGTATTATTCAATTTTGACAAAAAATTTTCAATACTATTATTCAATTTTGAAATAATTAACTGCTCCACCTTTACATAGTTATATCCAAAAATAATAGTATTGACAAAATTTAAAATTTTCAGAGACATATTTCCAGAAGTAGGAAACTAATTCAAAAATATTAGGTCTTCTTATCAAAGTTCATTTCTTCCTTTTAAAGCCTTAGCACGGTGTCCACCTGACAACCGTAGGGTTAAAAAAAGAAACACTTTGAGAGAGAGAGATTCAATTTGCATGACTTCTACCCCGTAGAGTTACTATTGTAGACAGTAAATAACTTGAATAAGAAGATAATAATAAAAAGCTTAAAATCATGAATATTACACAAGCTAAAGACGAAATCACAAGATCATAATATTTAATGAGAGTCACAAGATCATCAAATCTGAATATCTAATAATGTGACAGAAAAATGAATATATCAAAAGATGACAAACATTATCCTATGAAGATCAATGTATGTTACCTTTTGTAAAATTAAATAATATTATTTATCAAAGCTAAAATCCAAAATTCATCAGATACCAATTGTAACTAGATCTCAATAAATCTTTAGTTTATAAAGTATTGATCAATCTTGGGTTAGCTGTAGGGGTACTGTCCCAGCAAACGAAGGTTCATCGGGGAACACATAAGTACCGCTTCGCTTTAGCCGTAGCCGTGGTGACAAACAGACCTTTTGTAGACTTGTACCCAAAATAAATTACTTCTTTAATAACCGAGGATTTAAGAAGAATAAAATCAATTATATTCTATGGACTTAAAAAATTAGTACAATATAGCATACATGTAACGCCCAGTCCCAAAATACGTAGGATCAAGTACGTAGATATGCCAGCTGTATACATACAAAATATATGGACCTCGTATGTATACATAAGCTATAAATGTAGTAATCCAAGACAACTAAATCTCATCCATAATGAAAGAAATAATAATATAGAAATCAACTTGAATATTTACGATACAATCGTTGGACGGAGACAAAGTCCACTACCAACTAATTTAAATAGAGAAGAAATATACAAAGAAAGTGATTGGTCGAGCGAAGCAATGACAAGTCCAAAAGCAGTCATCACGAAGGAAGGAATGGCCTTAGCTAGAGCACCTGCAAGAAATCACGAAAACACACACCTGGGGAAAAACCAGGTCCTCAGAGGGACGTAACAAGACACATAATATCATGCCATAAACTGAATAGTAAGAGCTCAATAGGAAATATACATGCGTAAGGTTCCTAACCATTCTATATAATATATATTTTGAGAAGACAACGTTCTACGCAGGAGCTTAGGTGTTCAGCATAGATGGAGAGAGTATAGTAGTAGGTAGCGCTCATAAGAGGCACTATCGACTATGGGCAGAAAGTAGTTCTCATACGAGAACTATCGGCCCCGAGGAAGTAAGTAGCGCTCATCCGAGACACTGTTTGCCATTAAAATTCTTTGATTGTAAATTTCAATACAAACAGAACAGTGTTACAATATAGGACTTAGACGTAGTCCTAGGAGTATACTTTTGTTTAATCTGGGTTCCTTGTGCCAATGGAGTGAGTGGTAATACGTTGACTCCGTTGACGATCTGACGTCGGTTATCGGTTCTCTGAAGGTCTGGATTGCTCTGGGTGCTGGAGCTTGCTGAGAGGAGGAAGACGTTGAGTGTCTGTATCTGCCTCTCTGGTGGTGCGAAGTCTCTGTCTGTTCACTGTGGAGGTTGATATGTATGCACGTAGATTGATCCGTGTGTGTGTCAAAGAAGGAGATGATCCCTCAATTTATAGTTTTGCAGGCTGGCTGCTCATGCGCACATATATAGGATGCGCCTGTACGCGGGGATGCCACGTGTTGATTGCTGATGGAGGCGCATAGACGATGCGCCCTGATCGAGGGGGTTGACTTCTTCATGTTGCTGTTATGAACCGGCACGTAGCGGAGAAGAAGATCTTTCTGTTGCTGAGATCTTGGATGAGTTTAGTCAAAGGACATGTGTCGTCGACCCATGGCTCGAAGATCTCGG
The DNA here is from genome assembly GCA_029216955.1 of Iris pallida. NCBI lineage: Eukaryota > Viridiplantae > Streptophyta > Magnoliopsida > Asparagales > Iridaceae > Iris > Iris pallida. Next base: position 9,364,461 of record JANAVB010044620.1, on the reverse strand, counting down.
ATTTGGTGGGGGGAATGACCTGGTAAGATGCACCTAGGATTGGGTGCATGAGGAGACTTTGGCTCGTAACCTTTAGGAGTCACGAACCATTCTGGGCGCATGGCTTTTGAGGCCATGCAGAGCTTCAGTAGTGAGTTTACTCCTGTCTTTTGGGATCAGGAAGAAGTTTGGGGCGCATGGCTTTTGAGGCGCATGCAGAGTTGTAACAATGATTTTCCTTCTGTCTTTAGGGATCAGTGAAAAGTCTGAGGCATACAGCTTTTGAGGCATATGCAGATTTGGGCGCATGGCCGCGGAGGCGCATGCGAGATGGTTGGGTGGCCACGTGGCAGTAGCCGTCGGAGGGGAGTAATGATGATACTGACGTTGGCGATGCTTCGTCTTCTGAAAAAGCTGCCGACTGCTCAGACTTTGGGAGGTGTGCTGCCAACTCTGTCAGTTCAGTATTTAATGTTTGTGACATTCGATGGATAGCTGAGTGGGCGCGTCGGTTGGCGTTCCACTAGGCGTATGGGGACGCATGGGGGCGCATCCCCTGTGATGCGCTTGGTACTGAAGGGCGCGTCTGTATGATGCGCTTGATGTTGAAGGGCGCATCTGTGTGATGCATGGTCTGGCCGGCACATCCGCTTTGTGAGACGTCTTTGATGGTGCAACTGTTACGTTCTTCGAATGCTTTAAATAGCCGTTTTGACTTGGCTGAATTCGAAGCGTCCGGTTCATCCATTTAATGCAAATTTATTGCACGGAATTCGGAGAGCCATCCACTTGGCGTATGGGTTTGATTTACCCGGCCTATAAATAGTAGTATGGAGAGAGGGTTGGCCTCTCGTTCTCTCACATCTTTCCGATATAAACTTGTGTACTAGAATGTATTCTGTTGACGAGATGCTCCCGAGGGTGAAGATGCGACGCAGTGTCTTCGTTGATGCACTTGAAGGTGACTGTTACATCCAAAAGTCGGAGTCGAGGGCTTCCGAGGCAGGCGGAAGGTGCCTGTTGCATCCAAAGATAAGGATGCTCGGGCCTCGTCTTCGTTATTCCGGAAGAGCCGTAGATCGGAATGGCGGTGCTAGGCTCTTTCTTCCTTCAAAGTGGGCGTTGCCCACTCTGGTTGTGTTGAAAGCTGTTCCTTTAACCGCGGTTTCGATCACGGTCTTCCTTCGCCTTTGGAGGCTCTTTCAAAGCCTCCCCTGGCCACAGATTTGCGGTGCTCTTCTCTTCATTGGTTCCAGCCAGAGGGTTAAATGCTTCATTAGTCGAAGCATTTATCAGGTGAGCCTGGCTGGAAGAGCGGCACATAACTGGGCTACTGAAGGGATGTACATAACTGGGCTGCTGAAGGGATGCACATAACTGGGGATGCACATAACTGAGCTGTTGAAAAGGATGCGCTTTGCTGAGGGCGCACGGTGGGATGCGCCTGGCTGAGGGTGCATGTTGATTGCTGCGCCTACTTGAGGGTGCATGGTGGCTGCTGGCTGTAGACTTAGGATCCTTTCTTTGTAGAAATTCTTCTTTGTACAATCTCTCTTTAAACATGTAATAGACTTTTATATATTAAATAAAAAGTCCTCTTTCAATGTCTATATTTGTTGCTTTTTGCTGTGAAGCACTTTGTCCAAGCTCTGGCACATGTAGTCTGGCGCATAGACTTTCTGGTTCTGAAATTCCATGCTTCTACAAGACCCCCTTCAAAGTTTTCAAAACTTTTGGATAAGTTTTGGAATACTTTGAATAAGAAGCATGGTAGTGGAGGCGCATGATCGTCAGGGCGCATAGATACTCCGCGCGTCAGTGCTGGGCGCATGCTCCGCTCAGTTAGTGCAAATGATGACGCCTCGGTAACCTAAAAAAGATTAATGATAATCTTTTTTGGTTTTATTTGTGGTTATCTTTTCACAGAACCCGAGGCGACGGCTGAGATCATACATCATCGGTTCACCCTTGCGACCAAGCCCTATAAATAGGCGAGAGATCGAGAGAGTTCTTCTTCTCCTTGCTTTTGCTTTCTTAGAGTTCTTCTTCAAAAATCCTAACTTTTCTTCTCAAAGAAATGGCTCCGAAGACTCCTCGCGGCAGTGCTGACAAGGGAAAGGAGCCTGTGGAGTATGCCGAGGGGGATGCCCCTATCACCATTATGACTCCGGCCGACGTTCGCCCCGCTGTGACGGGTGGGTGTCGTCTTTTCCACTACTTTCTTTGTTCAGGCGGTCTTTGGATCATGCGACTGAGTTGACGTGCCCTAAATCTCTTCTGCCGATGCGCATGGACTTCTGTCCTCGCCGAGGTTTCACCCCGCCGACGTGCATAGGTTTAGGCCTTTATCATGCACCGAGGTTTAAATACGGACGTGCATGGGTTTACACCCTGAATGTGCCGAAGCCTTTGCTGACGCGCATGGGTTTACGCCCTGATGGTGCGCCGAAGCCTTTCACTGAGGCACATGGGTTTACATCCTGATGATGCACCAAAGCCTTTTACTGAGGCGCATAGGTTTAAACCCAGATAACGCGCCAGGTTGCTTTGACACACTTTGTCTTTTTGTCTGACCTTTGATTTTTGTTGTGCCAGTATCGATGACGATTCCGTTGTTGAATGAGGTCCTTCTGGATGCTTCCCTTTGTCAAATGGGAGTTGATTTTGATGAGGCGGTTGTCAACCCTGCCAAGGGTGTTATCTTACAGGATCAACCTCCTGAGAGGGTGCTGCAGATCCAGAACCAGTTGTCGACTTTCCACCAGAGCATGATGGAGAGCGAAAAACTGAAATCTGCTGAATCCGAGGATATGACCTTCTTGAAACCCACTTTTTTGTTTGGTGACCACCTGATCTCCACGAAAGCGAAGATACTGAAGGTCAAAGAAGACTGGTTCTTTTCTGCAAAAGGCATGGTGTTGTACATGCGACAACTTGACCGCCAGTTGCCGCTGACAGCCTTCTATCGTTTAGCTTCGAAGAGAAGGATGCCCTGGGATCTTACTCCTTCTCAGGGGGGCCCTAGGAGGTTCTCTTTCGATTGATGCTACCTCGAATCAGAGGGATACCCTATCTGCTTTACGAACCGATCCCTCGTTCAGTTGCCAAACTTTGCGTCCCGGGAGCCTCTACAGTGAAGTCCCAACTGACACTTTTGCCTTCAATGCTTCAACCTTCGTGAGTCGGATGCTGACATCGAGGGTCATGTATCCGAAATGTAGCTTTAGGGTCGAAGGTTGGTGTCATCATATCTCGAGGTGAGACGAGTTGACCACTTGGGTGCTTTCGAAGTTCAAGGCTGAGCTTAAGGAGATTGGGTTGACAGCCGCTATCCGTGCCACGCAGGCTGGTGTGGATCTCAATAAGCCTATGTTCCTTGCACTCTTGGAGTTGTTCAATACCCAGACTGGTACCTTCTACACTCCCGTAGGGGAGTTGGGGTTGGCTCTCCACGAGATGTACGAAGTGTCCAAGCTTTCCTGGGGCTCAGAGCCGTACGAGGAATATTTCCCATCAAATGAAGAGATCCAAGTTCTGAAAAATAAGGAATCGGAGATGATGGCCATTTTCAAGGAAGTGGCGAGCCACCATTATTTGATACATCGAAAGGACAAAGTCAAGACTCAGCCTCATGTGACTGCTTGGAGGGATTATATTTTCAAGCAGGATTTGGCGGATCCCTCGAGGATCCGGTTTACTACTCCGCAAGGGCTGAAACCTGCGAAAGTGACTTCTGAGATAAGCCGGCTGGACGAGAGGACCCCTCGTTCCAATGAGGATGGCGAGAACGCGTATAGCTGCTTCTGGCACTGTGCGCACCGGATGTCATCTAAAGCGGTGCTGACAGCATACTTGATGACATGGCTTCAAGATTGTGTGTTTGCGGGTGGATCTAGTGCAGTGGAGAGGGTACACCAGAACCTTATTTTGCCTGCCGTAAAGTTGGCTTTCGGGCGTCCCTTAGCTCTCCTTCCCGCTATGGTGTGTAACCTATTGCGGGGTTTGAGGACTTTTGCTGATGACGTGATCCAGGGGAGAGGTAAGAATGGCAACTTTTTCCGGGCTGAATTGCCATTCCATTATCTTATGGGATGGCTAATTCTGCATCATCCGAACGTGATGAGTCCCGGTCCGGAGGAGGATCATGTTGAAGGGGATGCCTTTATCCGCCGCTTCTACAAGAGGAAGTGGTTACACACTGGCGTCCCCATTTGCAGGAGAGTTTTGTCCTACCTTCAGGGGTGGGAGATTGTCAAGGTCGCCCCCATCTTCAAATATTTTGAAGCTGACCAAGATTTAATCGACTCAGGTGAAGATGCGATTACTTTGTCGAAATGGGGTTTTCGTTGGTTGCAAAGTATTCGGCCTTCTTACTTGGTCTGTCCCAACCAGAATAGGTGTTATCTGGAGCCATATCTGCCCAACCGGTTCGCTCGCCAGTTTGGCTATACTCAGCTGATGCTACGGAATCCCAGTAACAGTCTGGGGTTCATCGGTAGTTTACTGGATGGAGCCCGGGGCTGGCAATATTACAATGCCGGGTGTACTGGTGTTCAGTTTATGGCGCCCGTTCGCAACCCTCGGCCACTGATCCTGTATTCGGCCGCTAAACTGTATTGTACAATGAATGCTGCATCTCCAGGTTATGACAAAGAGACTAGTTTCATTATTGGAACTCAGTTGGAGGCCACGGCGAACATGTTGATGGTGGCTCGGTCATATCGCCCACCAGAACCGGCGGGGTATTGGGCTGCTGCTGCAGCATCAGTGAGAGATCCTCTTGTTGGAAAGAGGTGGGCTGACGTGGAAGCCGGCTCGTCTGTACCAAAAAGGTCGAGGAAGACGACGAATCCAAAGGCAATGGGAGTGCCACCTATACCGTCAGTAGAATCAGCTCCTGCTGAGATAAGGAGTCCTCCGTAGCTTTGGCTTATCTTGTCATTTTGTTGACTTGTGCTTTTCTTCTTGTAGGGATCGTCGAAAAAGAAGACTCGCGTTTCAAAATCGGGTGTCAGTAAACCGAAGGAGGTAGCAAGCTCTTCTGATGAGCGCATCCCTCCGATGGTAATGTCTCCAATAGAGGAGAGTCTTGAAGATGTTCCCGCAGAGGTTTTACTATCTCCAGACTTTGTTGAAAGAGATGCAGAGGTTGCAGCAACTTCCGGGGAGGTGCCAGCTGCCGCGAGGGCCTTGGACGTTGAGGGTCCAGCGGACACGGTGCTTCGTGATAATGATGTGGGGTGGAGTTCGTCGTCTTCGGATGACGTTGCTCCAGAGTTGCAAGAGCCTGTTGTGGGGGCAACAGATGTGATTGAAACAGAGGAGAGGGTTGATTTCCCTTCTTGTTATGATGAAGGGAGGTTGGCTGCATCATTGCCAAGCCCTACCCCAGACTCAGCGGCGGAAGCTGAGGTGGCTACCAATCAGGAGGTAGTGACAGATCCTGTCCCTGTAAAGGGATTTGATGAAGAGACTCGTCTGACGGTCCCGACTCCTGGGGCGGGTCAGGAGACAAGTGTTGATCTCTCCATTCTACCAGGGGAGGTATTGGCTGTTGATAGCGCGTTGGGGACTGGAGAGGTGGTCGCTGACATCGGTGGTACTTCTAAGTTCGGGAAGGGTAAGGGTATGATGGAACCCTCTGTTGCCCCTTCCACTTGGGGTACTATCTCGACACATGTGCCGGCTCCTTCTGCTCCCTTGGCTCCTCGGGCCAGTAGTCCAGCCCCTGTTGATGAAGAGCCTATTGATGTCGAGGTTCAAGCCTCGCAGGTTGAGGTTGGCGGGTCTTCTTGCGGTCCGCCAACTGGGGTAGCTCCTCCAACTCCTGTCATGACACCACAGGTGCTGGCGGATGCAGATGAATATGTGAGATTCATCATTGAGGCGGTGTATAAAATACTGCAGAGGGGGGTGTCGGCAGTGATGGACGCCAAGGGGAGCTTTGCGACGGCAAGAACTCTGGCATTGCCTCATATTAACTTGATCCGTGTTCACCCAAGCCACGAGCATATGGCCGACATTCTGGAAGCCACGGTGGCTGAGTTGGACCAGCAGCTTTCTGCATTAGGGCGTATCCAGTGGAATGACCTCTTCGTCCTGATAGATGCGGAGAAGGAGAAGTTGCTCGCCGAGATTATGTCTTCCTACCAGGCCACTGTGAGTATCTGGGAATATGAAGTATCTGAGACTGAAGCTGCAGGGGAGCGGTTATTTCAGTCTATACGGGAGACAGTGGAGATGCGAGCTGCGTTGGACGCAAATATTGCGGAGATTGACGCACAGATGCGCCGCCTTGAGGATCAGCGGGCCCGACTCCTATTGGACGCTGAACGTGTCCAGGCTGAACACGTAGCATTCAAGAAGGAGGAAGCAGCTTTGACTCTCGGAGCTCTTACCCTGGCTCAGCAGAGACAGCAGCTTGATGAGAAGCACGAGAATAAAACTTCTGCTGAGGCTGTCGAAGCGATGCGTCAAGAAGCTGAATGTCGAGTCTTGGCGACTGTGGAGACTCGGGCGGCAGACTTAAAACGCCGAATTGCAGAGCTTTCCGCCAACCCTGGGGATATTTAGGGCTTGTAGTCTCTGCTTTTTGTATTTTTGCAACTCTTGCTGGGGATAGTGTAATCCTTTACTATCCTATTTTTTAGAAATAAAGAAGTACACCATTTTCTGCGATGTGTTCATTTTTGCTTGTTATGAACTTTGATGATTTGTGTGGACCTATTATCTTTTGCATACCTTAGTTTCAGATACTGATAATAAGTTTGAAGGACCCAATGTATTTGCTCAGAGGTAATATGGACGTGGCAAATATGGGGTTCAAATGATAGAATCTTCCTACTCAGAGGTGTTATGAACGTGGTAGGAATGACTCTGGGAGATGCACGGAACTACTCAGAGGTAATGTGGACGTGGAAGTTCTGCGATCGATGTACGACAATGCGGAGGTTGTCTGTACGGGATGTTTACTAAGAGGTAATATGGACGTGGTAAACATGAATGATAGCGTAGTCTTACGGGGTGTAAGATTCTGCCTTGTAGGGTGTAGGGGGGACAACTCAGAGGTGATGTGGACGTGGTTGTCCTTCTACTGGAGGATGCTACGGAACAACTGGGTTCCGGAAGCGTATGATTTTATGGAATGGAAGTACATGTCTGAAAAGATGTCAAGAGTAGTACTTATTTAGGAACTTGCCGTTGATGGGCATCATGAACAAGTCCCCATTGGGTTTGGCGAGACGGTAAGCACCGTTTGAGTATACCGTCTCGATGATGAAAGGTCCTTCCCATTTAGGCTCGAACTTTTCTGGTGTTTTGTGAGTCAACACCATCGGCCTCCTGACTGCCAGAACCAGGTCGCCAACTTAGAAAGTCCTCTGCTTGACCTTCTTGTTGAAAGCCTATGATATACGGGCTTGGTAGAGTTCGATGCGTTGTTGAGCTAGGAGACGCTTTTCGTCAAGTGCCTCCAGTTCCCGCAGACGACGATGTTGATTGTCTTCTTCTGTGAGTTGGTTTGTGATTGCTACACGAAGTGAGGGTATCTGAATCTCGAAAGGCAGTACCGTTTCGCTCCCGTAGACTAAGAAAAATGGTGTGTTGTCTGTCGGGGTCCGTACCGTTGTACGGTAGGCCCAAAGGTATTCGCCAAGCTTTTTATCCCAGTCGGGTTTGTTAGATGACACGACCTATTTGAGTAGCCTGACAATAGTTTTGTTGAATGCCTCTGCCAATCCGTTTGCAGCCGGATTGTAGGCAGTTGATGTCACGTTTTGAATGCGATTCTTGTCACAAAACTGGCTGAAAATATGGCTGATGAACTGAGGACCATTATCGTGGATGATCCTCCGGGGTACCCCGAAACGGTAGATGACGTGGTGCTTGATGAAGCTGATCACCCTGGAGCTTTTCACTTCTGCCAAAGGAACTGCTTCTGCCCATTTGGAGAAGTAGTCAGTGATCGCTAGGATGAAGCGGTGTCCTCTCGATGAAAGAGGGGTGATTGGTCCCACAATGTCCATTCCCCAAGCTTCGAAGGGCCATGAGGCGACTGTAGGATGTAGTGGTTCGGACGGTGTATGAATGAAGTCTGCGTGCAGCTGGCACGCATGGCACTTCTTAGCATATTCAACGGCGTCAGCGGCCATGGTTGGCCAATAATAGCCCATGCGTTGCAGTCGATCCTGCAACTTAGGACCGGGCTGATGGGCCCCGCAGGTTCCATCATGAGCTTCTCGAAGGGCTTCAGCTGCTTCTTCGTTAGACAAACATCGAAGAAAAAGTCCATCGTAGGAGCGTCGGTACAACACTTTGGTAGCCGTATCGTAGTAGAATCGAAGAGAGCGTCTCCTGACCGAGACAGCTTCTTTCGGGTCCTCTGGAAGAATTTTGTAGACATCGAAGTCGATGAACGGAAATCTCCAATCCCGGACGTTAACACCGGCACCCGCTGACATGGCGTGGGCCACTTGTGAGCACAGGTTGTTTTTAGGGCAGACCAAGTCTCGACCCACTATCGTGACATAGTGTTGAGTTCCGAAGGGTGCCGCCAAAGAGGCTGCGAGGCCAGCCAGAGCGTCGGCCTCTAGATTTTGTAGACGAGGTACGTGTTCGATGAAGAACCCGGTGAAGGTTGAAATGATGTTCAGTACAACTTCATGGTAGGGGATCAAATCTTCATGGCGAACCTCGTATTGTCCTCTGATCTGATTTACGACGAGCTTTGAGTCGCCGTAGGCTTCCAGATGTCTTACCTCCAGCTGTTGTGCTAGCTGGAGTCCCATAATGAGTGCGTTGTACTCAACCACGTTGTTGGAGCACGGCTTCGAAAGGGAGTAAGCACGCTGGATGACCAGCTGATCGGGGGAGACTAGTACCACCCCTACTCCAGCGATGATTTGGCCTTTGGGGCCTGTTCTTGAAGCGCCATCGAAAAACATCCGTCAGACGGAGCCTTCTTCGGTGACGTTTGATTCTTGGACCTCATCCGGGATGTCTTCATAGAGTCTTGAGGACTCCGGGATGGGGTGTGCAGCTAAGAAGTCGGCCAGAGCTTGACCCTTAACAGCCTTCTATGGAACGAACACCATGTTGTATGGCGTTAGCAAGATCGTCCATGTGGCTAGCCGAGAGTTCAGTGATCCTGGCTTCGTCATGAGGACCCTAAGCGGATTGACTCGAGAAATGACGTGAATTGTCTGGCCCAAGACATAATGACGAGTCTTTTGGATGGCAAATACCAGGGCCAAGCACTCCTTTTCAACGGGGTTGTACCGGTGTTCGGCCCCGATCAGAGTTCAGCTGAGGTAGTAGATTGCTTGCTCATAGCCTGTCACTGTTCTGAGCTAGCAGGGCGCCGAGGGAATGATCCATGGCACGGACGTAGAGGAGGAATGGTTTGCCGGCGACGGGTGCCACCAGAACTGGAGGGCTCGTCAGGTAGGCTTTGATGTCGTCGAAAGCCTTTTGGCATTCCTCTGTCAGACGTAAGAGACTCCCTTCTTCATGAGCTGGGTGAAGGGTTGACATTTGCCGAAAAGGTTTGCTATGAACCTCCGAATGTACGCCAGATGCCCCTGTAGGCCTCGAAGTTCTCAAAGATTTTTCGGAGGGTCCATATCAAGAATTGCTTTGGTCTTCTCGGGATCGACATGAATGCCTTTCGCCGTGATGATAAAGCCCAAAAACTTTCTGCTCGAAACCCCAAGGAAGGATTTAGCGGAGTTCATCTTGAGTTGATGCGCCCGCATGAGCTCGAAGACTGTCTTGAGGTCTTGCAGGTGATCTCCTTTGAGACGGCTCTTGACTGCGATGTCGTCAACATAGCATTCGACTGTCTTGTGAAGGTGTTGACGGAAAATGGTGCATATAGCACGTTGATATGTCACACCAACGTTCTTCAAGCCGAAGGGCATCACTGTGTAGCAGAAAATGCCATTTGGAGTCCTGAATGACGTATGTTTTGCATCATCGGGGAACATCTTGATCTGGTTGTATCCCGAATACCCGTCCATGAAAGACATGCACTCGAAGCCACATGTGTTGTCGATCATCACGTCGGTGATTGGAAACGGAAATTCGTCCTTCGGGCAAGCAGAGTTGAGGTCCCTGAAGTCGATACAGACTCGTATCTTTCCATTCTTCTTGGTGACGGGGACGACGTTGGCTACCCAATCTGGGTGTTGCTCTTTACGGATGAAGCTGCTGGTCAAGAGCTTGTCCACCTTCTGATCGATGGCATTCATGATGTCCGGACGGAAGTGCTGCTGTTGTTGCTTGATAGGCTTGGCATCAGGTAAGATGTTCAACCTATGCATCGCGATTTGAGGATCAAGTCCCGGCATATCTTCGTAGCTCCAGGCAAAGATGTCGATATACTCTTTAGCCAGCTGGATTAAAGATTCTCGATCTTCTTCTTTTAGGCTTTTGCTGACGAAGATGGGTTTGGAAGAAGATCCATCCCCAAGGTCGATCTGTTCGACTTCGTCTTCGGTGGGAGGTTCACGTAATTCAAAATGAGACTCCCATTGTTGTCCCAGGCGTTGAGCCCAGGGTTTTTCTTCGAAGAATTCTGGCGCTTGGTATTCGCCTTCTTCTTCTTGAGATTGTACAGATGTCATGTTGGCTGACATCACTCTCTTGAAAACAGATCCGATACTGGTATCGGAATCCCACGTTGACGCTTCAGATGAGTGAGAATGTTCAACCTCCTCTGCGTCTGAACTCTCTGGAGTTGACGGCGACGTGACATAGCCTACCCCCCGTCGAGTTTTGTTGTAGTAGTCCTACGGCTTTCCTTTAGGTGTTGGAAGCCGGAGAGGGAGACGTCGACCTTTGCCGTAGTTCAGGCCTTTGTCGCTTTTTAGGTCGTAACCCATCTTTTGGATGAGGTACTTTGCCTTATCCGTGTACCGATAGAGTTGCATTCTGCCGGCATCTGGTTCTGGATCGAGTGGCAAAAGATCTTGATGATGCTCAACCTTGTCGAAGATAATGGATTCTTCGTCTCAACTCCGTCGTGGGACTATGTAACAGACCCCTTGGGACGGGACTACTCGATTTGCATGATTGACGGTCGTTATTTGTGTTTGCAACGACCGTAGAGCGTTATCTAATGTATACATGGCATTCTAATGTGGAAGACTAGAATAATTAAAAGACACTCTATTATTGATGAAATGCGAGATTTTATCCCGTGGGATTATATTGTCGAGAGATGGGGCATCTACATCGGCCGAGATATATTCCCTCAGCTCTTCATCTGTAAGCACTGTAGTAGGATCGGGAGGGTCCACCACAGCGTTGATCTGGGAGTCCGAAAGGACTATATGAGCCTTCTCCGGTGGCTGGGATGGCGGCGACTTGCCCTTAATACGCACCTTCAGAGGTGCCTCTGCTGCGCCTCCAGTGACTGGTGCCTTCCCCTGTAGTTTTTCCACAAGGGGAGCCAATGTTTGAGGGGGCTTTCCCTTGGGCCGTATCTTCAGGGGAGCTTCAGGAGCAGCTGATGCTTTCTCGGATAGCTTAATGCTCATGGGGGCAACTTCTGAGGCAGTTTGCCTTTGAGTCAGATTTTTAAAGGAGCATCGGGAGTGACCTCAGGCTCCATGTCCGACCCTGCTGCCGTTTCTGCTTCATCATCAGCATCATTGGCCTCCTCCTCGTCAGGTGACTTGTATAAGTCGGCATCGGTGAAGTATGTTTCAATCCCTTTGAAGGGGTCGATGTCCGCGAACTCCGTACGGATGATGTTATTGGTGGACACGTACTTCATACATTGGTGGAGCGTGGATGGCACCACCATGTACTCATGCAGCCATGGGCGACCCAACAGAATGTTGTAGTTGACTTCAGCATCCACGACATAACAAGTGACCTCGATTCTGAGGTTACCGATGTGGCACTTTAGTCGTATTTTGCCCAGTGATTCGCTTTTGCTGGCGTTGAAACCACTGATTGTCGTGTTGGAGGGCGCCAGTCGGTACATTGGGATCCCCAGTGTTGAGAGCAGCGTCTTCGGGATGATGCTGAGGGAAGACCCCGGATCGATCTGAATCCGCTTCACCTTGACTAAACCGATGGACCCTGTGTAATACAGCAGTCTATTGTGCCGATTGTGTTTGAACAATATGTCATGTTGGGTGAAGGTTATATTGGGTATAACCTCCTCCGTACAGTGACAGTACTTGCACACAATCGAGAGATCTTCCGGCTGCTTGACCTGACTGAGAAAGGATTCAGCATCCTTCAGAGCTTCGTAAAGAGCTTCTCGGAAGTCTTTGGAAAGACGAAGGAGCTCGAACAGAGATAGGCGGGCAGGAGTACTGGCCAGTTACGCCAGTATGTCAAAATTGTGGGGCTTGGCTAGCCCTGAAACATTCTCTTTTCGCAGAGGCCTATCAAAGCAGGCCTCTATCTGCTTCTATTTATTGGCTGTTGAGGGCTTAGACGGGCCCTCGTCCTGGATAGCAGGGACGGTGCCAGGAGGCACCACCTTGACGGCAGCTTCGTCGGGTTGGTCGTTCTGTTATGAATGCGTCTGCACAGGAAGTGCCTCTTCCGCTGAAGAAGAGACCATGCGGCAAGACTTAATCTTCCTGCCTTTGGACTTGGAGGTAGGGCGTACGTCCGGTTGAGTCACCTCGGAGACGAGATCGGGGTAAACCCACAGGATCTCTCCCCGAGATGTGGTGAGTGGGATGAGTCCACTCACGTTGTCACGGGTTGGTGGTAAGTTAACCACCTCCATTGTCGCCTTAGGGATGGGGACAACGCCATCCTGTGTTGTAGTCGGCGGCAGGGTGCCAAACTGGAGTGATACCACGTTGGCCGACACCGTCTTCTCTTCGTAGTCGACGAAGATTACATCCGCATTGATCATGCGCTGGATGTAATTCTTGAGGACATAGCAGTCCTTGGTTGGGTGTCCGACAAACCGATGGTAGTGACAATACATCGGGTTGTCCACTTTCCCAACCTCATCGGGACGCTTAGGGTCCGGAAGCTTAATCTTGTCGCCCTGCTTCAGTATCTCAAAGAGCTGCAGGGTGTCTTCGTTATTGAACGAATAAACTACCTTCGGCCTCGATGCAAGTGGAGGCTTCTGAGAAGGTGCTGATGCACCTTTTGAGGCATTGACAGTCAATGCCTGCTTCTCCTTTACCTCTCGTGTGGGGTTGTTGGTTGCAGGCCGTTTTTCCTTGTCCTCGAAGGCAGGGAAACTGACCCCCAGAAGACGAGCGTTGGCTGCCTTCTTCTCCGCGGCTTCTGCTTCAATGATCAAGGAGCTCCAGTCGGGAGGAGGAGTAGAGTTGAGCCAGAGCTTGACTGCAGGCAGCATGTTCACGCTGCAGAAGGAGAGAAGCGCATGTTCTGGCATGCCCGGGGGCAGTCTGAAGCAGGCCTGTCAGAAGCGTTCGATGAACACTCGAACTATTTCCTTCTCCTTCTGGCGTATCTCTATAAGGGACGCCATTGTCATGTCCTTCCCGCCGTCGTAGAAACGGTCGAGAAAGAGGTGCGTCAGGTCGTCGAAGGAAGATATTGAATTGTCGGGGAGGCTGCAGTACCAATCGTACGCCACTCCTTTCAGTGCCCCAACAAATATGCTGGTAAGAAGCGCGTCCTCCTTCGGAAGATGTCCCGTCTGAGACTGGAAATACGTCAGGTAGCGACGAGGAGAGTCCTTTCCGTCGTATGCCGTCAATGTTTGCGGTTTATACTTTGGAGGATAAACCACCTTATTCCACTCGAGGGGATAAGGCCGAGGGATGCCCATTTTCTGGTGCTCCTCTTGTCTCGTCTTGGACTCGAAGCGCTCGTGCAGGTCCCTGATCATCTCGACCACGTCTTTCGTGGAGCTGGGAGTCGGGGAAGGTGGTACCACCAGATGTTGAGCATTTGAGGGCTCTGACGTCCGAGGTGCTTCTTGGCGACCTGCGTCCGAGGATACCCATTGAAGGGGTACACTCGACTCTCTATTGGCCCCTGGATCGAGACCGGTAGAAGGTATCCTGGTCAAAGCTGATCGTATCTCGAATACTGCCTAAGTCAGTGTTTGTATGGAGGCAGAGAGGATTTTGAGTCCTCCCTTCAGAGTATCTATGCGCCAGACGAGATCTGTTAGTGGCGCATCAGACTCGACATCAGCCTCAGTCACGTTCACTGTCACGACGCGGCCGGAAGTGGATGGATGAGTTGAGGCCTCACTCTCGGCCTCACTCCCTTGTAGGGGGTTGCCTCTCCTGGAGCTTCGTCTGGGCTACTCCCGGCTATGTTCGGGAGAACATTCACCACTGGAGCATCTGCAAGGGCCTGATTACCCTCAGCTCCGTCTTGAAGGGCCTCTTCATCTCCAGAACTCGTGTCCGCAGATGTTAGACTACCCCCAGCTATGTTCTGGGGGACATCCTCGTCTTCAGAGGCTTCTGGAAGGCTGACTTCGCCTCGAGGATCTGCTCCAAGTGTGCTTTGGACACACTCATCTTCGGAAGGAGGCTCGACAAGGGTCTGACTACCCCCAGCTTCCTCCAAGAACTTCTTCCTCGCTCGAGTGCCTTCGAACACTCCGGAGGATGAGACAGCTATCTTGGTTTTCCTCGACTGGCTTTTGGACGAGGAAGAGAGACCGCCAGTCGTCTTTCGGACTGACGAGGAGTTGGAGATCACGTTGCATGAAGAAACCGTTGGTTCCTCTTCTGTTGACACCTTCTTCCCGAGGCGACGTCGGAGAGGTGTTGATTATTGCAGCCGCTGGAACACCGACTGCCTTGGTGGGACTGCCGCTTTGTAACAGCAGTTGATGGTGACCATAGCACAAGTATGCCTCGTGAGAGGCGCATCGTGCTTGTCAGTCAACTCTCCTGATCGGCGCTTGTGAGTAATCACGTTACGCAGATCGTTGGAGGAGAGTGCCACCTTTGCACCCCCTTCAGGCGCATGGTAAGGCCAAGCGCCGGGGTGGTCAAGTGAGTGCTGCGTCCCCTAATCTAATACCAAACAGGCATCCCGATCAGTATTGGGGGAACCACAGCATTTGGAGTGACTTGAACGGACCTCAAACGCACAACCGGAGGAGGTGCGGGAGTTCAAGACCACTGGATTTGTCTTGCTCGACTTGGTTGTGCACGCAGTAGATGCGCCCAAGTGAGACAAGGGCTTTGAAGGTCGGCTCATTCTCGGCGCCGCAACACTCGAGTCGACCTTGTACAACTTACCATCAGCAGCGCGCATGATTGTGAGCGCATGCTTCTGGCTTGTTGCTGGCATAGCACGTTTGGGATGCATGGCCCGTGCTGCCTTGGACTTCTTCGTACTAGGCCGCCGGGGCGCGTAGTACTCAGAATCCAAATTCTCTTCGCCACTACAGCGAGTGAGTCTGTCACAGACAGAGATTTTCTGTGGCGTATCAGAGGTGATGTGCGGGGCATTGGCTGCCCCCCTGCTCCGTCGACGCATCTTCCTCGCCTGAGAGGGAGATGACTGAGGAACGTGGTTAGCCGCATGTTTCCCCGAGAGATGTGCTGCACCAGCGGGCGCATCTTGGTTGCTGAGGACGTCAGCAAAAAGGGAGGCTCGATTGGCACATCCCCTTCGGTGGTGGTGCCCGAGGCGTCGACCTTGCGCACCCAGACTCGGCGGGTCTTCTTCGGCTTTGACAGCCAATTCGAAGGACTCGCACTTCCTTCAGAGATGAACTCCTCATACGCCTGTTGATTGAGGCGTACGACCAACGTCTTGTGGGAGGAGCCCACCTTCACATCGTCGGATTGTGACACAGCTTTCTCGGTGGAGGAGAAAGAGGTCCCCAGCAGAGTCGCCAGCTTGTTTGCCATTAAAATTCTTTGATTGTAAATTTCAATACAAACAGAACAGTGTTACAATATAGGACTTAGACGTAGTCCTAGGAGTACACTTTTGTTTAATCTGGGTTCCTTGTGCCAATGGAGTGAGTCGTAATGCGTTGACTCCGTTGACGATCTGACGACGGTTATCGGTTTTCTGAAGGTCTGGATTGCTCTGGGTGCTGGAGCTTGCTGAGAGGAGGAAGACGTTGAGTGTCTGTATCTGCCTCTCTGGTGGTACGAAGTCTCTGTCTGTTCGCTGTGGAGGTTGATATATATGCACGTAGATTGATCCGTGTGTGTGTCAAAGAAAAAGATGATCCCTCTATTTATAGTTTTGCAGGCTGTCTGCTCATGCGCGCATATATAGGATGCACCTGTATGCGGGGACGCCACGTGTTGATTGCTGATGGAGGCGCATGGACGATGCACCCTGATCGAGGGGGTTGACTTCTTGA